>CABFWB010000397.1:251946-265862 GCA_902151455.1 Timema bartmani | reverse complement strand
TGGTTTTTGAGTGAAAGGGTAAAGTAGATTTGTAGCACATGACATAATTACAGAGTGATTACTTATTACTAATTCATAGTATAGTAGTGGATCAAAATTCTATCATTGTATTCTGAGATTCTAGGTAATGATCTAAAATTATATGTTGTGTCTTACTTGAAAAGTGTTTTTTTCCCCTTCTCATCTATTTAAAATTAATCGCCTTGAGATATAGGTTGGATTAGATTAAGAATTAGGTTAGGTTAGGTTAGGTTAGATTTCAAAAGTAGAAACATTAGCCTATATTAATAAATAACGAATAGCTAAAACAAATAATAAGTAAGAATTAGGAAAGTTAGGTAGTGTTGATGTGTTGGTTCCAGATTGAATATAATGAAAAGGATAAGATACAAATAGGAATAATATATAGTAGAATGCAGGACCTGGATACAGTTCTAGATTCCAGGTCATAGAACCTAAAGGGGGGTTGGGGGTAGCGTACATTTGTATTATTATTATTATTATTATTATTATTATTATTATCATCACCGCGTCTTACTACCCGTTCGGGTTGTACGCACATGTCTATTTTATCACGTAAAAAAAAACCTGGGAGGAATGTGAAATTACCTTTTCCGAAAAATTGGTAAGCCATTTGGCTCCCACTCATATAAATTCTTGTGTGGTAGTATAAGTCAGTTCAGAAGGTGCACGTCAAATATTAAAAAGAAGAAATGAAAATATATTTGATTGAAATAAGTAAAAAAATACCCCTGGAGGGACTCGAACCCTCAATCTCCGGTTTAGGAGACCGATGCCTTATCCATTAGGCCACAGGGGCTGGTGTGTTTATTCTCGTACAGATCTAAACTTATTTTAAATATTGTAATCCCCGCTTTTCATCGCTTCCTAAAACCATTATAGATACAATGCCATGCCTAAATAAACAGAGAAGTGGTGCGCACAACTTACTTTTAGAAGATAAATCAAGTAGTCCAGCCATTTCAGACATATTTTTTGCAAATAGCGGAAAAAATTATAGATAGCTGGATTTAGGTATATATACTCATTTAGGCGTATAGTTTAACATACTAAAAATCCTCATAAATACCGTGTGAGCTTCCACTGCTGTGACCTTGAAAATACATTGAAATTCGTTTTATTTGCGTATGTTTCGTGAACGGTGGCACCTAGAAAATAATGTTCAAGACAAATTGTGTTGGAAATTCGATTCTCTATATAAAAGGTCCCTATCACTTTTATCACGAGTTCACTGCTTCCCCTTCAAAATCCCCAAGAGTTAAATCCTCTTTTAAGTAAATCGTAAACCTATGAGATTATGAAATATTGCATTAGTGTTCTCATACTTTGAAGAGGTTAAAGGGGTTTAAGTGATAATATATAATAATATGATAAGATCTAATAATAAATAAGATGCAATAAGTATGAATTAATGTAATAGATATAATAAGATGTAATAAATAATTATGAAAATTTAATTCAAATCTATCGTTTTGATGCTCCATGCATCTCTTCATCAGATTTTTCGACCTCCATATCTTCCATCACTTGACGTTTCAGTGTAGGGCGAGAACGTTACGTCAGTACTCGATTCGTTATCATTGTCATTTTCCCCATCACTTTCGCTGTTTCTACCTTCATATTCACAATCTCCCTCAAATGATTACCATAAACTCTTTTGAACATCTACTTCTTCAATATCATCGACATCTTCCATCTCCATCTCTGGTCACCCAGAGTTATTGCACGAAACTCCAATGCTGTGCACGCAAATATGCGAACATTTTAATCCTGTTTCACGGCATCCACAGGCTTTACCTCATCCTTTCAAGCAACCACAACAAACTGAGTCCAAAATCTTGTGTGGTGCTGGTCCTTAGGTTGATGCAATTAGAGATAAGTGCGGTTCTATGTGCCAGCCCCAGTTTTGTGGAAGGAGTTTATTACCTTTTCACAATTGCAGTTGATGGTAGACACAAAGGTTGTGCAATTTAGCAGCGGTTTAAGTAGGCGGTAATGCTCATAACTGTTTTTCCCCTCCTGTAACGCCTTTATTAAAACATATAAAACGATGCATGTTTAGGGACTCGGTTTGTTTGTGTGCGCCGTACAGACCAAGGGAAATTTTTGTTCCAGCGTCAGCAATTTTCTCTTGCGAGACCTTTTCTTCTTTAAAAGTGTAAGCTGCTTTAACAAAGTTTCTATTTTTTCCAGCACTTTGCTTAATGCTATTTTACCCTTTGCGGAAATAGCTGAGGTGCAATTGCAGCCTGAGAAAGCGCGCAGGAATAAAATGTTATCCTTAAGGAGAGGCTTATTATTTAAACCATGCGACGAATACAGTTTGGTTTGCACCTTGCCTCTTTCTGATTTTACAAAAAAATAATTCAAGTGTCTCAGGTGCAAATAAAACATCCTTTCCGACTATAAGACAATTTTCCTCGAACGTTGAACAATAAATTGCTGTTTGAATAATAAGCGTATCTGCATCTCCTTCTGGTTGTTTTACACCGACGTCATTTTCCATAAGTTTGGATATCAGCTTGGCCTTATTATGATCATTTGACAAGAAGTTCTCTTGGGCCGCAGTCTTCGTGAAATTCTATATCTGGAGAAAACTTTTTGGAAGATCTACGAAATCTTTCAGCTGCTTTGGTTTGGTATTACAAACATTTTCTGAATACCCATCAAAAACAATGATACATTTTCTCCCAAAGTGTTTTTGGACATAAGAAATGTATGCTTCTAAAAGTGTCCTGTAAGTTCCAACAGCATGCCACCCGACACGATGTAAGAATCAACCTCCATCAATAATGTAAAAACTGCCAATTGGGCAACATTTTCCTGCTTCTTTTAAAATATTGAATATAATGCAGCTTTATTTGTTTTTCTCATTCCGTTTTCATCAAACAGAGATAAAGGGTAATAAGATAATTCAAACTCTAAATAACTTTCTAAATCTTCTTGTGACTTCAGGTAAACAGATATGCGCCGAAAAATTTGCAGAGGTTCAACAATTACACCATGATCGTGGATTTTAATGGAATTATTAACCATTGCTAAGGTCTGCACTCAGTCTTGAAGTGACAGCTCAACATCGCCACATTTTTCCCCAAAAATTTTCTTTAATGCTCTGCAACCAACACTGTAGGCATCATGGAAGTTGATTTTCTCATCTCCTAATATTTCACTTGAGATTGCCATACACTGTCCAATGAGAGGGAAAGGTGCATTTCTTGCAAATCACAAATCCAATTTCTGAACATCTGCTCTATCTCTTCTTGAAAGAGAATCTCGTGAATCTTTATGTTGCTCTGCACTGTCAGAGTATTCACCACGCAGAGTCTCCAAGCCTTCAAGAACACTCAAAACAAAGGGTCCTCCACCAATCCATTTTCCTAAGACATTGTCACTTATGCCCCTGCCATGTGTTTAGCCACCTGATGTCTTCATTGATCTCATAAGTGTTTGCTCGGTAGTCATATCGCTCCACACTCCTGACCAGAACTTGTCACTTCGCAGCATTGTGAAGTATCCTTGTAATACAAACTGGGCACGTTCGTCTTCGTCCAACTTAGTTTCCAGCTCAGCCATATCTTGCAAGTTTATTTGGCAGGATTTTGCGTAAGGAAAATGACCACTTGCGTGAAAAAAGGTTAGTATGTTTCGGATTGTTTCCAGGTTAAATTGCCAATCTCCACTTCGTTCAACCAGTATAAATTGATGTACTAACGTTGCCATCCGGAAGTACTGACACCACAGCCGCGCTAGAGGACCATTCATTTCCAAGTCTACTAATCCATATTTAATTAAATTACAACCACCTCTTGAACTTTACTACAACAACAAAAAATGGCACTTTTTTAATAATCCTGACTGAAAAAGTAAATACACGAAATAATAACACAAGGCAAACAAATTACTATGCCTGAACTTGAATTCACCCCGAGCGCGCAGTGGGAACTAACCAGACGAGCCATTTGCTTACATTTGCCAGAATCATCGTGGAGGCGAGGTAAAGGGGTGTGGTACCGTTATGTCTAGACCGGGTGGTGGGAAGGGCGAGTGCATCTGGCTTACAACACTTCTCAGCCTTGCCTGTTTTTACTCTTTATACTCATTGTTGCATGTTTTTTGCAATTATCTCAAAAGTGGATTTAACTTTTTGGGTATTTCGAGGGTGAAGGAGTGGACTGGTGATAAAAGAGATGAGGCCATTTTATTTAGGAAATAAAGTTTCCAAAACATTTTGTTTCACATAATTTTTTAGGTACCACCGTTCACGAGACATACGAAAAAACTAATTTTAAGATCTTTTCAAGGCCACATCAGCGGAAGCTCACACGGTATTCATGAGAACTTTTAGTATGTTAAACTACATGCCTAAATGAGAAGATATACCAAAATTTGGCTATCTATTTTATTTTTCGCTATTTTTTAAAATATAATTCCTGTACTAAAGGTCGACCTAGGTGATTTTGTGGTAAAGTGTTCGCTTCAGGACCCAATGTTCGTGGGTTTAAGCCCAGCCGAGATCGATGGATTTTTCTTGAGCGATAAAAATCTGTAACACAACTTCCTTCAAAGGTGAAGTAAGGCCATCGGTCCCATGTCTATTGTGGCATATGAAGGAACCCTGGAAGCTATGTGAAAATACCTTTTACGACAAAAGTGGTAGGCCCTTTAGCACTTACTTATAAAAATTCAGTATGAAAGACAACGGGGAACCATGCCACTTACTGAACTCCCCTAGTATATGGGATTTCTACCTGCTGGTGCAGGCCGCACTAAAATATATACAAATATACATACATATATTTACATATACATGTATATACATTTTGATTTGTTATCAGGGGATATTTAGAGCAACTAAAGTAAATTTATTTGAATTTAGATTTTCTTAAAAATATATTTGACTGTAATTTTATTAACACTTAAGATTAGTGTATCATTGTAGCTCTGAGTTTTTATGTAGTGATCTAGGATAATATGTTGTCTTACTTGAGAAATGATTCTTTCCCTTCTCACCTATTTAAAAATTGCCTCAATTCTAAATTTAAGTTAAAGATATATTTAGTTGTAATAAATAATATAAATATGCTTGGGGGGACTCAACCTTCAATCTCCGATTATCCATGGGGCCATAGGAGTTGTAATTTGATAAATTGTACGAATATATATATATATATATTGTATTTAAAAAAAAATTTACCCTCTCCTTTGTTCTCTTCCAAAAACCATGGTTAAAATGCCGTACCGTAGCCTAAATAAGCAAATGTTTTCTCCATGCATAGATCACCGATACTTTCTGTTATTTAACTTCAATTATTAGGACTAGTATGAAAATGTTGCAATATTATGCTTTTTTTATTTGGGCTATTTGATGCATACCTTTTTGAGGCCAATATTACACTGTCATTATGTCTATAAGGGTGTAGGCCTACACTTTTTATTTTTCCAAGTATTTAATATAAATATGTTGTGGTTACCCCGCCTCACCCCGTGGGCGAATCCGTCAGGCTGACTTAGTGGGTTAGGTTGAGTAGCGATAAATAATTGTTGGGTTCCCTAGTAGTAATTTATTTGTAGTTTAAATGGATATTAACTAAAATATACAGAGTGTGATGTTAGATGATCAAGTTTAATTTTAGATATATTTAAGAAAGGTCCTCGCTTCTGTTAGTGTCCTACAGTCGAACAGTTCACGCTTTGACCTAGATTCAATTTTACGTCTCTAACACTCACGATTGCTCGTATCGCGGAGACTATAACGTGACTCAAGGATATCTAGATTCTTGAGTAGTCTGGGGAGCCCACTCTCCCCTCTGAAATGCTTCCATTCCACACCCGGGATTTTCTCCCAGAACGACCGTCACATCGGTCAGGCGATGGTAGGTCACAAGGCACTAGAAGACAGACGAACCCCTTACCTAAACTCTCCAGTCCTCCATCTCCTCGCTAATGGCCAAGACTCGGGCTCTTATACCCCAAAATAGGCTCTTTCCCTCCTCTAAGTTTGCCATAGCTACCAATAGTTGGTTTGCAAGTAGGCACAACACTATTTAATAACAATAACAATTATTATGTTGGCGCATGATTGCTGATGTAGTAACTGCTGACAAAAGCAAGTTTGATAACGTCAGACTTGTACACTTTTAGCAAGACAAAATATGTCAAACTTTTGTCAATTTAATAATTAGCCTGGTAATATTTACATAGCACAGGCCTTTCAGCGCAAAAGGAGTTATTATCACTTGGGACCGCACTTATGCTGAACTCCTAATCACTTGCATTTTGCCTGCTTTTGCACCGCGTGAAGACTTGAAGCAGATTCTCAATAAAGCCTCTAAGACTTAACGCCTTGATGCTTTCAACTACGGTCAAGGTCTACAAGTATGAGAACGTTAAAATAGGGGGGTAGGGGGGGAAGTGTGTCAAATAAATTAAATACATTTAAAGATCAAATGTAAAAGAATTAATTTGACTGGCCACATAATAAATGCATCATATGACTCGCGACAGTTTGTTTCGAGGCAAAATGTCGCATCACGTTGCATTTGAGACATTTTAACTAGCAACAAGTTATAATTGTTCAATTTCCCGCCATTTGTAAGTGAGCCATCCAAGAGTTGAGTGCAGAGTTTAGTTGGTTCTTAAAAAAAAGAGTGAATATGTGTAGTTGGGTGACCGATGGTTAATGAGGAAGCAGACGAAGCCATTCTCTTCTGGCAATTCACACAACCTTTTGACGTGCAACCAGAAAAATAATATTGGGTTCACACAATATGTCAATTATTTGCACCATTATTAATCTGGCAAGTGTTTTTACTATTCAGATGTCAAGAATTTGTACTATTCATCTGTCAATTATTTGCACCCTTCATCTGGCAGTGTTTCTAATATTCGTTTGTCAAGAATTTGTACTATTCATCTGTCAATTATTTGCACCCTCCATCTGGCAAGTGCTTGTAATATTCATGTGTCAAGAATGTATACTATTCATCTATCATAATTTGCACCATTCATCGGACAACTGTTAATACTGTTCATCTGTCAATAATTTTTACTGTTCCTCTGTTTTAGTATTTGTGTCATTCATCTGTAAAGTATTTGCACCATTCTTCTTTTAAGTATCTGTACCTCTGTATTTTTTATCCATCAAATATTCGTACCATTAATCAAGTGTTTTTTTTCTTGCCACCGACCATACAATGTAATATGATAAACTATTAGTATGAGGTTGACAGCTAGCTATTAGCTGCTAGAGAAACTGGTTCCGCCATATAAACATCTCGCCTACTTGGTAACATTCCAAGTTTCGCAGGAACGTCATAGGTGGCTCCAGGAGTTATACCGATATTTCAAAGGTAAGAAAGAATAGAGAGCGGTAATGAAGTTAGACGTTTGTCCATTCTTGTCATCGTGGTGTCGCCTGACTCAAAGCAGTAGGCCTATAATAATTGCTCGTTGGTGGCCAACGACTACAAATGGTTCGCTAATGAAATAAGTTATTAGAGAGATCGATTTCAGGTCTAGAGAGCCTTGGTTCGGACCTAGGGTGGGGCTTGAAATAGTTTAGTATTTATTTATTGGTTAGTTCACAAACCCAGATGGTGACGGAATTGGGTTTGTGTATTGGGTGTACTGTCCTGGGTTGTTAGTCACCACGGAATCATTATGTCTCATCCGGCATGAAATGTTTTTAAACAGTCTATGGTGGACGTTTTTTAGTGGTTAAGGGAGCCAACTGCAAATACAAGATATTTTGGCTCATCCTGAGGGAGTGTTTATAATAAGCCAAGTAAAATTACTTGATTTTAGATTTTTTTTAAAAATATCTTTGATAATAATTTATCATTTCATTGTAGCTGTGAGTTTCTAGGTGATCTAAAATAATATGTTATGTCTTACTCGAGAATTTTTTTCTTCTCTTCTCACCTATTTAAAGGTCATCTAAATTTAAAATGAAGTTATATTTAATTGTAATAAATAAAATGACTACCCCTGAAGGGACTCGAACCCTTAATCTTCGGTTTAGGAGACCGATGCCTTATCCATTAGGCCACAGGGGCTTCTGGTAAATATATTGCCCAAGCTCATATCTATTATATTTTAAACTGGCCTTTGCCCGCGACTTCACTCGAGGTAAAGCCAGTTCTAAAAACATGTTCATTAAAACAATAAAGTTTCTAATCATAGAATTTTTATTTTCTTGTACAGAGAAAAAATCACTCAACCTATTATGTAGAGATTATCATGAAATAAACTTAAGCGTTGATAAAAGATGTATCTTCAGAGTAAACAAAATTCAATGTAGTGTAATTATTTTTGTTTTAAGATTAGACACACATAATATTTGCATTAATTGAAGAAAATAAAATGACAACATTTAAGGCGAGGCATCTTTGTAAACGACGTTAGTGGTTATTTCATCAGGAGCAAACAGTTACAGGATGTTGTTAGAACTATCACGAGAACACACCACGTATAACTCAGTTGCCCGTGTGAGAAACACTTGCTGTGGAGATCAACGCCTGCCACCTTCAGGGTTTGTCCTAGCGCTGTGTTGATGGTCATCGCATAGCAAACCTTTATAGGAAATTGTATGCATTTAAACTGGAAGGGCTGGTCTAATGGAATCATGGGTATTATTGGTATCACAGCCCATTTCCCGAATTGAAAATTGTCATGACCATTTGCCTGTAAGCGGGTCTCATTACACAGTTTAGGTAGGTTCAAATTTCACAGCAAAATAGTTGGTGCTCAGATTTTAATTAAAGAGCGTGGATGTATGCACATAATGGATTAAGGTAAATGTAAGTGCAGGATGGCGCAACAATCTGGTATAAAATACTGTCGTTAATTTTATCAGCAGATTCATTTTCGGAGCTAGAATAGCTTGCTACTTGAACCACGAAAGAGGCTTTTGTGCAGAAGAAACACCGGTATTTTGGGATAAATAAAATGGACTATTTACTGGATCTCCTTGGCCAAGACACATATTGTGCATATGTGGGATCTTTTCAGGCAGGCATTGACCTCGTCAGCTCTAGTGACTCGGAATGACCAGTAGAGGTTGTAGGAAATCTCTTGAGAACAATACGGTGATGTCTCCTATGAGCACATTGTTGATTCTGAGATCTATCAGAGTTGTATTTAGATCTTCAATTGATGTCTTATGCGGCATTGTAATTTCATTTCTTAATATAAAAGATAATTTTGAAGTAATTTTTATGTGAAACTTTGCTTCGATATGTTACACACGGCAATTTGGTTGTTAGAAAAATGCAGAGATAATTTAAATGTAGCATAAGCTGGTATGCCCCTTTGTAACAAATTAGCAGCTATACCTGAATATTACATGCACCGTTCTGCCCCCTCTTAACAAAGCAGCAGCTATACCCGATGAAACCACTGCACTGCACTGCATACCTCAAACCTGAGCTTAGCCAAGAATAAATTAATTATAGAAGTATTTCCTTTACCTTCGGGTGATTCTTAAAATAACACTTTTCCTACAGGATCTTGAGTACTCTATAATAATTTTATGTCTACGATAAGTTGGTGTTCAATAGAGGACTGTTTATATTCCAAGTTTGTAATAGAATTGTCCGGTCGTTTGTAGTCTCTCAAATGGTCTCTATAGAATATACATTCGTATACGAATTGTCAGATAGAAGAAGACTTAAAGAACTGTATGGTCTTGTGCCTTACAATTTGGTTAAATTGATCTAACCTGCATTAAAAATATCTTAATTGAAGTCCAAAGTTTCTACCAATTGATATGTTCTGATTCAATGTTCAATATCATCCGACATGCTTTTCTTGTGGGCGTGCCAAAGTGGGAAAGGATCTGCCACGTGAAATATATTAATATTATGGCCCTTATTGTCTTACTTATATAAATACTTGATGGATTTAATGAAACTGCACAGTTCCACATTAAAGTAAGAATCGAAAGATTGTTTCCAAAGCTAAAGAACGGATCGTTGCCGAGCGCCCTCTATCATCGGGATGCCGTTTACGGCATTTGGTATCTCCTTCACGCCCGTCAATTTAGGTTTTTGAAAGCTCTTTGGATAGTTTTTACTACATTCACAGATATGATCGATTCAAAATTCCGTATGGGCCGAGTACCATTTGTTTAGTTACACTTGCATGCAGTTGTGGGTTGATGTTTGAATCAGGAATCTCCGAGCTTACCACCAAATTTATATCGTCGGGTATGATTTTTTACTGGTCATAACTGTAGATGCACTTGTGGCAGTCCTCACTTTTGCCACTTTACAGGGTATGTAAAGCAATTTCATTACCTCTAACGTCACTGCTCAGCCCTTTAAAGACATATATAGTTTTTAAATAGCTTATACCTTTTCTATAGTAGCTCAACATAGTATAAAAAATACACCATTCAAATCTATTCGGCAGTTTTTTAGTTATACACGATCATATAAGTACAGAAAATCCTTTATAAGGCTCTGCGAATTCAAAACAACTAACTAAACTAAAATCTTATTTTGGATTGACTATTGAAATATATTTTGTCATTACTCTTTGGATTTGGCGCTCAAGCTATACATAACTCTGCATTCAATAAATCTTGAAAAAAAAAATCAAATTTTTGAGCTAATTTGTTTTATCAATAGTCTAAAATCTTCACCTGAATTAAAAAGTATATATATTTGCTTATAGCTCAGAAACTATTGGTTTTATAAAAATATATTTCAAACAACTTTACAATAAAATATTTCGTATCTCAAATAGTTGCGGAGAAATGATGAAATTGGAAAATTTTCCTCATGTAAAGTTCCCTCAAAGTTATTTTTATGCGAAAATGAGAATTTCCATCTTGTTAAAAATAATAAACAATGTCTATATTTAAAATTTAATAAAAATTGTTATAGCGAATCTCGAGGAAATAGATTTTTCTCTTTTCGCCCTTCAGTAAACCACCCTTAAATTTAGGGTTAGATATTTAATTCTAAAAACCCCTCGGGGAAACCTTATGAAAACCTCAGATACCAAGTTTTAGCCCAGTATGTAAAATAGTTGCAGCTCCAGCCCAAGGTACAGACAGAAAACACCGGGAAAACCTCTTTTTTGGCTTCAGGGGGTCATTAAACGTCAATATTTATCAAAATCTCTAGCCCAAATTTTTTTACGATCACAATACTTTCTCTCCGAGGTGTCGAGAGAAAGTAACAATTGTATTGCAATCAATTAAGTGATTTCAGATATGTTAGGAAACATACAGACAGACCTGCACTTTGTTTTAAAAGTATTATAGATACTACACACCCCCTCCCCTTTTCATATATTCCAAAAGCCATAGATAAAAATATCGCACCATAGGCTAAATAGACAAATGCTTCAACACAGTCCTCCATGCATAGATCACTGATACTTTCTGTCAGTAAACTTCAATTATTAGAACTAGTGTAATAATGTTGCATGATGTTGTCTTTTACTACCTATGAGTATTTGATGTTCACCTTTTCAAGGGCTATATTACACTGTAATATTTATTTTTTAGAAAAACATATTTCTTTGATACAATGAAAATATTAATTTCATAAAATGTAATATGATAAAAGATCTGAAGTTGTTTTTGATGAAATATGTGTTATTACCAGGGCCGGAATTTTGATGACATGTCATTTTTTTTTGGTCCATCAGACACAATGCTCAGTTGTACATAAACTCTGTTCATGATCCCCTGGTTGTAGAAATGTATATTTTTTTAGGTCTTTTTTGGTCATTCTTTGCTAGTTTAGATTTTTAGGTAATTTTTCTTGCTTTTTTTCTTTAGTAAGGCATTTTTAAGCATTTTTTTTAAAGAAAATTTAAAATTGTTTGAAAATGGCTTTAAAAAGGTAATATATATGAATTATCTGTGCTTTGATAAAACATGAATATTCAAACATCAGATACTTTACCACACACTTGTTAACCGAAGAAGATAATGTATGAGTCCAAATGAACTTGGTGCCCCTTTACCTGCGTGCTTATAAAATCCACATTCCTGGTGAGACCTTCACTACACACAAGTTGGAAAGAGTTGCAGGGAGAGGGGAGAGGAATTTTTAGTGTCTAAATGAACTTTGTACCGTCTTTACATTCCTGGTGAGTCACTCAATATACCATGTCTGGAAAGAGCTGCAGGGACATGGGGAGCTATCGCTTTTAAAGTGGGTATTTGTATTTCAATGTTAAGTAGAACACATGATTTAGCTGTCAAAAAATTCTAAATGCATAGTTTTCATTTATAAAGTGCACTTTTATATTTATTCGTTTGCAATCATTTTATGTGTATTTAGACTGCTTTAAAACAAACCATCTAAAGCGAGTCATTTGAGGCAAATTATTACTGAATTTGGAAAGGATATTCTTTCTACAGAGAGTGAAATACTTTTTTTTGTAAAATATGTGAAGTGAAAATGGCTGGTATCAGATAAAAGATGTAACCATTCAATAGCATATCAGTCGCAACAAACATGTCCGTGATATCCAGAATATTGATAAAAAGAAAACCACTCAATTATTACTTGCACAAAATGCAGTCACGAATCAAGAAAAATCCGCAACATTTTAGAAAGATTTGTGTGACGCTATGGTATCTGCGAACATTCGTTTGTGGAAACTGAGCATTGTTAAACTAAAGAATTCCAGACGAGTCCACACCGAGGAAAAACTGGAAATGGACAGACCAGGATAGATATTTTTGCTTACGGGTATAATGTAAATCTTAACTCTTGTAATAAATACATCATATTATGGAATTTCAAACAAATTTTTTAGGTCATTTT
Source organism: Timema bartmani (assembly GCA_902151455.1). Classification (NCBI taxonomy): domain Eukaryota; kingdom Metazoa; phylum Arthropoda; class Insecta; order Phasmatodea; family Timematidae; genus Timema; species Timema bartmani. The sequence goes on along the minus strand of CABFWB010000397.1, from coordinate 253,053 downwards.
TTGCCAATTTAAAGTTATTTTTTTAAAGTTTTTGGGTCATTTTATAATTCATTTTTTGGCAATTTTAAGGTCATCAAAATCCGGGCCTTGGTTATTATATTACATACTTTCAGGGGCTCCGGAACAAGGGGGCAAGAGGGGCGTGAGCCCCCCCTTGTTTTTATCTTGGGAGGCTGGGACTATCTGAAGCCCCCCAAGTAAATTCAAAACAAATGTATAAAACATATACATCTTTTACCATCACTTTGGTAATCTTAAATAAATAAAGACATAAATTTACAATTAATTTAATAGAAAAATTAAACGTTCTAAATTTGCAGTTTATCTTTTTCACACGAGAAAAAACTCTTTCACAAAAATATATAGTAACCAACATTAGGCCTAATTGTGTTTGCCTTAAATATAAACAATACCAGAATAGATAAGCCAAATGGTAGTACTTATTGAGCTTTTTGCCACAGATAAGAACAAATTGAAAAAAAAAAATATCACAGTTGAGTTGTAAGTTTAATTTTAACACGAGGCGGATTTTAAACCACAGTTCAAATTTTATTTTTGCCATATTTTTATCAACCCTAAAATATTAAAAAGCTGGGCATTCAATAAAATGAATACACTTTATTTTTTTGGTTTAAATAAATATTTTGTTATTTTTAAACCTACGGTACATATTGTTGGGGTAATATAGTTGATTGTGTTGTACTTATGGTTTGTAAGAAAAATTTACTATGTATTTAATTAACCCTAGTTTAAAGGTCTATTAAACTTGTTGTCCCTCACTGTTGAGTCAGCCCCTTGTCGCTTTCCTCCGCACTTGCACAGACCGCACCACCCAACCTCTCTACTGCCTGGACCGCTCCACAGTCCATGTCTTCGAAGCCGTCCGTGGCGAGTGCACCTCTATACACAGCGCCAAAGAGAACTCGGTCTCTATTGGCTCGCGTGATGGGCACTATCCCTTCAATTTGCATGCACCAATGGGAAGCCCCTGTTTCTCCCATTGGACAAGGCCAGGCAGCAGTGGAGGGTATTTAACACGGTGATTCCTTGGTCTCGGGACCAGTCAGCCAGTCATAGTGATGGGCACAATCGAGTAATTCTAAGAAT
>CABFWB010000397.1:223344-251193 GCA_902151455.1 Timema bartmani | reverse complement strand
GTTCCACCGCGACTCACGTTGCCGGAACATCCTTCCGTTCCACCGCGACTCACGTTGCCGGAACATCCTTCCGTTCCACCGCGACTCACGTTGCCGGAACATCCTTCCATTCCACCGCGACTCACGTTGCCGGAACATCCTTATGTTCCACCGCGACTGACGTTGCCGGAACACACTCGCCGACCTTTTTCCTACTCACGCGTGCCTGACCACGACGTCACCGCCGTCGGGACATCAACTACATCAACCAGTATCCCCCGAGCCGAAGGGATGGATATCAAGCTGTCCTCCACAATATGAGTCTTGACATGGTTGATACATACACTTAGATTGCCCCGAAAGGTAGCAAGCTTACCTTGCATTGTTCAACTATGGCGTAACATATACAATAGAAATATAGCATGGGCGTAGCGAGGGGAGGACTAAGGGGTTCAAACCCCTTACATCTGCCAGAAAATATCTAAAATTTTTAATGTTGATCGCAAAAGAAAGTTTGTGAAACTATTTATCTTAATTTGACTCTGCAATCCTATCTTCAGAGATCGCTGCTTAACAACTAAAAGCATCCATTTTTCAAAAATGTGTCAGTGGAAAACCACTTCAAATAGCTCCTAGAGGCATATAACTTTGATAGTAAAAAAAAAGGCGAAAATCCCTCTAAATATATTTTTATTGGCATCAAAATTTCTGGAGTAGGACTACTCCAAATAGTCTTTAGGATCATACAAATTTAAAAAAAAAATCGGGAGGTCTAGTCTAGATCTCTCTTAGATCGGTATAATTTTCAAAAACTCTCCCCTTTTGAGGACCACTCCAAATACGTTCTAGGGCAGAGGTTCTCAACATTTTTCAATCACGTACCACTATTTTTTATTCAGGACATTAAATGTACCACCAACCAAATGTATTATGTAGAACGTAATGTATTGGTCCCAGGGGTGAAATTAATGTTTATATGCACTCCTACCACTAATCACTAATATATTGCTTTATTTAAAATAAACGTCACTTAAAATCAATATGAGCTGTAAATATAGTTCATTGTTAGTCACACAGCTCCAATTCTTGTTTTCAGTGTGAAGGTGGTGCTTGTTTAGCGAAACACAATTTTTTTTAATGCCTGGTTTCAATTGAGTTAATTTGAGTCTTAAACCAGGTTTAACATTCAACTTGTTCTTGTAGGCCCCTACTTATTTTTTAAATGTAAATTAGAGAAGAAAACCTTCATTCACAAAGGGAAGTAGTTGTAAACACTATCAGGAATCTTACAGCCTTTTATGATCATAGGATGTTCATTTCCTCTTGCCAGCCAAAAGTCTGTTAAATCCATCCGCTTAACCATTTGCCTGAGACTTCCATCACAGTTTGTCTTTTTCGGAAGGATTTAGATTCGGACATGGTGTCGTCTCTAATCCAAAATTCTGTCTTCCATCACAGTTTGTCTTTTTCGGAAGGATTTCGATTCGGACATGGTGTCGTCTCTAATCCAAAATTCTGAAGTAAGGTTTTCAGGGAAGTAAGTACTCCTTGAAATATGTGATTAGGCTCCCAAGGTGCTACTTTATATTCGTCGCCAATTCATTACTAAGAATTTCATTTTCACTTAAGAAAGCACCCAACAATGGAAAGGAACACGTGTTTCTAAAATCGATTTCTTTAATGTTGAACCCAAGTATTTTTTAGAGAGCCATGGTTTTCTCCCTTATCAATAATAAGGAAGTACATGCACCCTACAAGCTCTTATTCACCTGGTTGAAGCAGCAAAATATATCTGCCAGGTATGCCAACCGGACAAGCCACAGTTCATCAGTGAAATAATTTAAGTCCAAAAACGTGACAGAGAAAAAAAACGCACTTTTGAACGAAGTTCAAACATACTGCTCAATACAGCCCCATTCGACAACCACCTAACTTCGGTATGAAGTAAGAAGTGAATCATGCTAAGCACCCATTTCACTGCACAAAATCGAAAATAGTCGTGAGTTCAAAACTTTGGACTTAATAAAATTGACAACTCTCACCACTTCATTCAAAACTTTCCTCAGAGCAACTGACATTTTTCTTTGCGGCTAGAGCCTCGCTATGAATGCTACAACGAACCATTGTCTCTTAGGCTCAGGAGTGACTTCTTTAATTTTGGCAACAACCTCACTGTGTCTCCCAGTCATTGCACGTGCTCCATCGGAACAAACACCAACACATTTATTCCACTGTATATAATTTATATTCATAAACTGGTATAGTTTTACAACTATTTCGTTAAAAGTTTTTCGACCAAGCAATGGTCAAACAAAACAAGAACTCTTCTTTCACTGTCTTCCCATCTATAGATCTTACATACGTAAGAAGTTAGGTTTTAATGGTAACGTCAGTAATTTCATTCAATTGAAAAGAATAATGTTTACTAGCCTTAACCTCTTCTATTAACTGTTCTTTAACATTTGAAACCAAATCTGAAATTTTTCGTGATAAGATGTAGTTGGATAATGGAATTATTTCAAGTTGTTTTGCTACCTTTTCCCCCCAAAATTATACTGCAACATAATACAACTCTTTTAGTACCTCGAATAAATCACTCATACAGTCTTTACTCACTGACTGAATGGAATATCTCTCATTGAACTGAAACGGACTCGCTGAAGCCTATAAGAACGAATGTCTCTCGAATATTCGAGCGTTTGCCGAATGGCAGCGAGTCCTGGCGTTCTCTCGGCGAAGATTCTCGCTGCCCTCGGGGTCAACCAATCGCGCCCGGCTAAGTCTTCTTTCTCGGATCTGTGATGACGTAGAGTGATTAAAACACGATATTGTTGATGATGGTGTAAAATCTAATTGTTTTTATTTAGTTACATGAAATGTTTTGAGTAGAAAAGTTAGACATTCGTGCATAAATTTCAACTCGTGTAGAGAGTAAAAAAATATGTTTGTATTTTATGTTAATTTAACTTTTTATTTTATACTTCGTTCCCGTACCATCCAGCACTGACTTACGTACCACCAGTGGTACGCGTACCATAGGTTGAGAAACGCTGTTCTAGGCAATCCTATTTTAAAACATTAACTCGGAGAAAGGAAAATTAATTTAAAAAATCTAAGGCATCCAATTTTTAAACATTAACTGGGAGGGATAAAACTTCCTAAAATAAATAAATCTTTATAGTTCCCCTTCCCCCGCATCACACAAATAAGGTTCCACCACCACTTTTTAAAATCATTTTATTATTTCTCAGAAACCTTAACATAATGCCACAGGCTTACAATTTGGAATCCTCCCAAAATTAACTTCTCCCTACGCCCATGAAACTAAGACTGCTACCTTTCATGGTAAAGGGAGTGTACATAGAAAAGTGACGTGAAAAGTCAAGGAGAAGTTAGATAAATTATAAAATGTCATTGAGATTTTTAAATTTTATTGCAATAATTTGTGAAATAGGAAATAGAGAACATTACCAAGCCTAAACTATTAGTTTTATCCACAATTAATGTGATTTCTTGATGATCTTTGTGCCAAGAATTTAATAGAAGGCAATTAAAATTATGAGATTATGTATTTTGGCCAGTAACTTTTATTATAAAATCACGAGAAAGTAAATATTCTTTGGACTGGAAAACCTGGGTAAGTAAGGGTGTAGGCCTTATCAGTGCTGTTTGAAACGGTGTAAAATAAATACATTTTGTCAGCAGAAATCAGCTGGATTTAAAATTTTAATCAACCGTTAACCTGGATGATATAATTCAAAATGAAAGGATACCAAAATGTAGGTCCAATGTTTAATCCATTAAGCTTAAGTTACATTATAGTGTGTGGGGTATTTGTCGAGAGGCTCAGAATAAATTTAAATGTGATTACAATAGTCTTGTATTGGGTTGTTTTGTGTACCACTTGCAATGCGAATAATCAATAATTGTGTTTTTACTTAAACTAATATTCTTTCTGTATTTGAGAGGTTTTTCCTCAATTAAATATTATAGGAAGACAATATAATGTGTAAAGTTTTTTTTATTATTTTTTAGCACCGCGTCTTACTGCCCGTTCGGGTTATACGCTTTTAAGTACTAATTATGCTAATGATAAGAAATTGGGAAGGTTGAATATAGAGGAAGTGAACCAGCATTTGCGTGGAGGGAGAGTGGAAAACCATGTATGAAAACCCCCACCAGTTCACGCGACCGAGATTCTAACCTCGATCTCCCCGTCCTCGGTAGTCGAGCTCAACACGACTAGCGCGTTAGCTAACTACGCCACCGAGGTGGGTGATATGTAAAGGTTTACCTCTCAGCTGTTTTATGCTCTCCACTTACATTATCCTTATTGTAACTTGTGGATAACCCTGGCATTCAATGAGATTCGTGGCTCCCACATAAGTGTAAGAAATATTTATTTTGTTGTGTGCACTAAAGTCTAACTATAATTATAAAAAAAAACTCTAAATATGTTCGAAAGGCATCAAATTAAAAAAAACACTAAATAACCACTCTAAGAAGTTTATAGAGGCATCTAATTTTCAAAAATGTCTTAAAGGAAGATCACTTTAAATAGCATCTACAGGTAATAAATCTTAAAAAAATTTCCAGGTGAGGAACAATTTAAGTAGCTTTTAGAAAATCCCGAATTTAAAAGAATCTTCTGGGTGAGAACCACTCCAAATAATTTCTAGAAGAATATAATTTTCATAAATGGCTCCAAGTGTGGACCACTCTAAATTAGCTTCTAATGGCATCCAAGTTTCAGAAAAATTTTGGAGGAGCCCTTCTGATTCCTCGTTTGGCCAAATATCATTGAATAGTATCATTACCTATAAAATAAAAAAATTATACGGGGCCTACCGATCATTTTTAATTGTTGACCGAAAAAAAATTTACCACGTTCTTCTCCACACGAGTTCCTACTATATTGTTACTAAACATATTGACAAAGAAAGAAAATTAACCTCCTTCAAATAGTTTCAAAAGTCATCCAGGGTCTGAAATTGTACCCGGTCAGGACGTCTGGACTCCCTCTCAGTTGAGCCCCCCCACTTTCAAATATATTCCGTTCCGAAGCCCTTGCATCATTTCTTTCAAAGTTTGTACAGTAGGCGTAGGACGATATGAATTAACAGCTGCCTGCTACAAGAACTTGAAACTAAAGAACTGGAATCTTATAAAAATATTTACCAATGTACAAATAAATTTAAAAAAAAATTCTCTCCTAAGGTGTTCCATTTATTAAAAAGAAACAGGCGTATAGCCTGAACGGGTAGTAATGAGATATTTTTAGAAGATGTTCAGTCTGGAAGATGAAAGGGATGAGAATAAAACAGAGGAGCAAGAAAAAATAGCAGAAGAGGAGCAAAGGATTTCCATACATAGAAAGAGATGGAAGACGTATTAAAGAGGATGACACAAGGAAAAGCACCGTGTGTGGATGAACTGACTTTATAGTTGATAAGAGTCGCAGAAGAAGCAGGTATACAATTGTTGTAGAGGGTGCTGAGGGTAATTTGGAAGTAGAAAAAGGTACCGGGAGACAGGAAAAAGTGAGTTATTGTACCTATTTTAAATAAAGGAGACAGGAAGAGGTGTACAAATTATAGGGGGATAACAATGATGTGCCACTGTAAAACAATATATAAGAAGATATTGGAAAAGAGAATAAGAAATAAAATTAAAGGTAGGTGGAGAGAGGAACAGAACGGGTTTAGGTGACAAAGGTCTACAATAGACTTGATCTTTGCCATACGACAGCTGATGGAAAGAAGGTATGAATAAAGAAAATACTTGGTAATGGTAGTTATGGATGTGGAAGATGCATATGATAGCGTGGTTAGAAATAAAGTTTGGAAAGCGATGGAGGAGACCGAGGTGGAAATTCAGAGGAGTTGAGGATAACATGAGTTGTATTAAGACGAAGAGTGGGAGGTCGAAGTGGTTCCAAATAAAAATAAATTGATTGAAGCAGGGGAGTTCCCGCTCACCATTACTATTTGTAATGGTTATGGAATTAGTCATGAATAAAGTAGCAGAAAAACTCGAAGAGGAAAGAATGAGAGCCATGATGTTTGCTGATGACTTGATGGTATTGGGAGAGAAGTAAGTGGATGTACAGGAACAGTTACAGGAACAGAACGAGGGAGTGAAATTTAGCATGGTGAAGTGTGAAGGGATGGTAATTACGAGGAAGAGGATAAGGCCCAGTAAAATTATAACGTTGGATGGAGTAGAGCTGAGAAAAGTTCAGAACGTAAAATAATATCTTGGAAGTGTGATTGAGGTGAAAGGTAGGAGCAGAAAGGATATAATGAGAAGAGGACAGCAGGGAGAGTTGTTTTATAGGTGTGTAAGAGACCTGCTATGGAGAAGAGAAGTGTCCTCGAAGTGTAAGGAAGTGTTGTACAGGGCGTACTTTGTACCCATTGTCACACACACAGCAGAAACATGGATATTAAATGTAAAAGAGACTAGGAAATTGGGGGCTATGGGAATGAAGTTTGTGAGTAGAGAATTAGTTGTCACTATGAGGAACAAGATTAAGAATGAAGTTTTCTGGTAAAGAGTGGGGTACCGGGAGTACATGAGATAGTTGAGGAAGCAAGACTGAGATTGTGTGGGCATGTAATGAAGATTAAAAAGGAGAGAATGTCAAAGAAAATTATGGAAATATTGTATTTAAGAAAAATACCACTAGAGAGGGCGAGAAAAAGATTAGAGGAGCAGATAACAGAAAGTGTGTAAGTTAAAGGAGAAGAATGGAAGAAATTTAAGTAGGAAGAATTGTGGAAGGAAAGAGGAAGTTGGAGGCCTTTTAATAAACCAACCCGGCCACAGGCGGGAAACAGTTGATGATTTGCCATAAAAGTATATCTTAAGATTGAATAACATTAATCAAACTAGGAATTTTTGAGAAAAGTTATAAAATTATGAGTACTCAAATTTTTCAAGTTTTGTAAAAAAATTCGAGTTGAATTTGAGGCCCAGGGGCGGACCCACTAGGTGGGAAAGGTGTAAATACCCCCTCCCCCTAAATTGTCAGGAAAAGGACGACAAAATTTTAACTCAGCCGAAATAAATACATCTGAGCCGATCAACTGAAAAGGCTGTATGAAAAAAGTCAAGCGAACGAACAAGAATTTATAATATATCAGGAAAATTCAGATTGCGGTATTGCAAAGATTGTTAAGGGTTACTGGTAGTAGTTACTTAATTTCATCGTTGCGTCTAATCAAAACATGACTGAGGACAACTATGATGGAAAGCAGATTTTATGGCTTGGCTCTTCTAGTTGTCAGCAATTATATAATTTTAGACCCACAACCAATAATTGAACTTTTGCCAAAACTAGCAAACACAGAATGGTCATGTACCCTGAATTTAAGAAATATCATAAAAATGTTGATATAGTATTATAAATAATGTTGTTTTATTCATATTTCCATTTATTTTTATCTTGTTTCAATGAGTCCAGGATGGCCTTAAAACGCCGCTTTTGAGGGTTAGATAAAAACAAGGTCCCCCTAGCCAGTGGCGCACGCAAGGGGTGGGGGGTATTCCACCACGGCCCGATTCCCTCCTCCCCCAGTGAACATCAAAGATAAATAAAATTATAATAAAAAGCAATGATTTATCAATGTTAAATCACCTTCATGTTATGAATATATAATCTATTGGATTTGTTATTTATCATTACAGTAAATAACTAGATGTAACGCTTTAGGTTATACTGTATAGTCTGTATGTATACCCTCATAAAGTAACTGGTAATTTGTTCAAAGTATGAATCTTATACGAGTAATGGATTGGATTGACTGTTGACTTGTAACTTCTTTACTTTGGAACCCCCCTCCCCCACAAGAAGAATTTCTGTGTGCGCCCCTGCCCCTAGCATAGATTCCCCTCGCCCCTAGATCCACCCTGGTTCAAGCTCTACTAAAACTCGACTCAAACTCGAATTTTCAAGTACGAGCACATCCATAATTTTTATGAAGCTTTTACCAAAGTTCTTTGAGCTACACTTGTATTGCCTATAACTAGGGCGAATAAGCATCTTTTATTTTTTTTAAAGTTCATGGGTGTCTGTCAAAATTTCGTTAAAGTGTAAGGAAGGGGAGGGGGAATAATTAAAAGCATGTTCTCATAATAAATAAAGTTTGTTTTAACACAGTGCACAAAACACTTAAATACTAAATTTACACAAATACATAACTTGTATAAAATATTTCCCCTCTTAGTTAAGTATAGTTTTTATCTTGAAATTTTAATGGATACAAATTATATTATGTACGATACTCATCCATCATAATTTGGATGGGTACAATGTACTTATATCACCCCACTGCGCCACAACCTATAACACGGGTTATTTTTGATTTATGTGTTGTATAGAACCAGCCTGCAAGAAATACATATATAAATAACATAAAGTTGTAAACGTCCTTGAGACCTTGTATAGCTACGTACAATTTATTTACGTGGGTCTGTCATAGTAGAACAAATTATTAACCCATGAGCTCCTTATTTTTAATTTTAAAAACACATAAATTCAGGTTTAAGGGAGTGTACGCAAACGATTGGCCAAAATGTGCTACATTCACAATAGCGAACTTGTCAAGTCCGTCTGGCTCCAGTTGTTAAGTTTATCGACTGTCCAGTGTCCAGTAAATGGCCCAGGGCGTCATAACAATCCAGAGGTGTTAACGTATTTGTAATAATTTAATAAATCCACCGCAATACCTTACATTGAGCCTCGTTCATACGAAATAAAAAAAGATTAAGAGGTAAAAGCGCACTTCAGCAGTTGAGTTTCATCTTTAAATTTAACTCGATAAAAATTTATTTGAAACTGGTTCTAAGCTTTGACAACATTCCTCAGTTAAGTACTATAGTGTTTATAAAATAGCTTTCGAATAATTAAATCATCGTGATCTTTAATGTAGTAAATATTACGTTTTAAAATTTTTAAAGCTTTATTTATTTGTGAACATCATAATCTTTAAATTGAAAAATGACACCTGGACACGAGAATCGAACCCATCATCAAAATAAAAGTAAATAAATACAGAAACATAGATACGATACATGCTTAAATCAGCCTCGAAGGGCTCTCCAGGGCTATCACACACAAGATAACATAATAACACACGTAATAAGGGTGGTCTTTTCGGGTTAATATTAATTATTCGGTGACCTGGTGGTCTAGGGGTAAGGTGTCAGACTTCTGTGCTGAGGGTCCGGGGTTCAATCCTTGGTCACGGCACAAATTTATCTGATTGCCAAACCCTTCCTTCACCTCTGACAAGATGTGTATTAATCACAACTTGTGAATGTGAGGAATGCCAGGCCTCCACCGTGGTTCGGATTCCACGTTAAACTGTAGGTCCTCCATTTCATCTCACAATCACCCTACCATTGCACATTAGCGTAAGTGCGTATAACCCGAACGGGTAGTAAGACGCGGTGCTAATAATAATAATAATAATAATAATATTAATTCTTCCTTTGATGGGGATTGGGAAAATATTTCAAACTCCTCCCTCCCCTTCTCCTCTACACACCACACATTGGCCAGTACGGCCCTTACAATAATACATTTAAATACGAGGCTCGACCCCTGTTCTCTTACATAATAATATTAATTAATATTTAGCACCGCGTCCTACTACCCGTTCGGATTATACGCTTAAGTACTAATTACGCTAATAGATTAGACATTGGGAGGGTTGAATTTAGAGGAAGTGAACCCGCATTTGTGTGGAGGGAGAGTGGACAACCATTTAGGAAAAACCACCCCCAGTTCACCCGACCGAGATTCGAACCTCGATCTCCCCGTCCTCGGCGGTCGAGCTCAACACGACTAGCGCGTTAGCCAACTACGCCACCGAGGCTGGTTTCTCTTACATAGAATAAACTAAAATATAATGGGAGATATAAAAATAATAAAAGTATCACGTAGATTAACTTAACTCATATAAATAAAATTCTATCCTCACTGTTTTCTTACAATTGGACAGTTTTGTTTTTCTTTTGATGGAACCTTCCTTAAAGGTAACATTGTTCCAATCAATTATGCGAAGTGAGTTTTCTTTATTTAACCATGGATTGACCAAGAAATATTGGAAATGAAGCATTGGCACTGAAAAATACCGCTTTCCCGTCTAACGTTAGATTTTGTAACTCTTCGATTCATACTTGAAACTTACGATACGTCCAGTCCACCATACATTGACTTGTCTTGCAGAGAATAGCTAAACGATAAGAATGTCAAGTAGTTTTAATGCGAATATTGAAACATTGTAGATTAAATTAAACAGGTTTGTTGATACCCGTTGCTTAAGATAAAATAATATCAGAACGACTCGGAAGCTAATGCAAAACAAGCAATATTCAAATTAGCGTAAAATACATTATGATTGATGATGGTTGAAATATTCGCTTTCCGTGTAGAAATAGTTAAGATGGCTATATCCAACAACAGCTTAAGTAATTGCTGCAGCCAAAATAATACAACAAAATCGATTATGAACCAGTACATATAATATTATCAATTATATTCGTAAGCACTCGTCATTCGACAGAAAAAATTTATAGCACAATTTTAATAAGGGTATAATTTGTAAGCTATAAAATAGTGATTCAATTATTTCAAAATAATTTCAGTTCACGAGTTATAAGGGGTCAAACTTGCTATTTATTCTTTTTAAGGTAAAGTAATTAATATGGGGTCAACCTCAATGATATTGGGGTAAAGTGCTCGTCTCAAGACTCGATGTTCGTGGGTTCAAACCCCGGCTGGGGTTGACGGATTTTTCTTGAGCGATAAAAATCCGTAGCACAATTTCTTTCGGAGGGGAAGTAAAGCCGTCGGTCCCATCTCAATTGTGGCGTGTGAAATAACCCTGAAAGGTATGTAAAAATACCTTTACCAGGAAAATTGGTAGGCCCTTTCACTCTCGCTCATAGAAATACTCGTGTGCTCAGTCGGTTCAGAAAGTGCACGTTAATTACCTCAAATAAAAATAAAAATAATTAACATATGAGGCTAAAATTTAAAATAACTAGAAATTCATAAGAGGTGTAATAATGAAATATTAATATCAACCATAATAATCAAAATAATGATTTTAATACTATAAATATTTAATTATTATTATTTTTTTTTAAATAGGTGAGCATTTTAAATAATACCATACATGTTTGACATTAAAAATAAAAATGTGTAATTATTTTTTGGGCAAATTTTGTTTAAGGGTAGCCTAGTCTACTCAAAATCTATTTTTGATTTTTTTCAAGTTATAATACACTATGTATATAAGAACCTTTTTTACGATTGTGTAGTTCCATTTATTTTAATCATACCCCTTAAATAGCAATTATACTTAAGGCTTTTACACCCATGTAAAATGGATGTTAATTTGAAATTATTCTAGACATATGCGTCAAGGGCTATGGAATATAATGTTCTATTATATTCTTTTTATTCTTTATTTCCATTGCAAAAATGTGTGAGATATATTTGTTTTAAATATCAAAAACCTATGTTTACCTTTCTTTAACATTTATAACGAGCCTCCTTTTATTAACAACAAGTTTAAGCAATTAAAATATATGATTAAGTAGCTTCTCAAGAAAATGGGGGAGAGAAAGTTTCACCCAAAAAATTTCTCAAAGAAATGTCAAATAAATTAAATCTAAATTACAAACGAGTTCTAAATATATATTTTTATTTTACAGCTTTAAAGAAGATGAGCATATATATAAAAGTCAGTCCCAAAGACGAGTTGTATGGCAGCGGTGTCGTCGAAGTGTGTTGCAGCAGATAATCTACGGTAGCCCTTACATCAGAGAATTCTGTGTGTCGCGTCTACCTTGGTGAAGACAATGAATGCCTAGGGACCAGCTTGATTTATAGCTTGTGGCCTCGTGGGATTCATGTGCGCGCGCGGTGCGGCTAGTTTGGAGCTAGAGGGAATATTTCATGACGGTCTCGACGGCTCGGCCGGCAGGATGGTTGACTTTATGTTGTGAAGCAGTAGTGCATGTGTGATAGAGTTTGTGTGCGCACACTTAGGCTATAATCTATACCAAGGGTGAAACTTTTCCTGCCAGTGGACCACTTGAGGACTGTCTGGATTTCGAACTAGTCTAGTGTGTCACCTCTTATGTACACGTTTTTTAATGAGTATTTAAAAATAAAAATACTTATTTAATATTGTTAATAGCTCAAATCATATTGTAAATATTTTAATAATGCCTAAAATTTAAAGAAGGGAAATTGATTAAATTGTCAAATTGAATGTCCTAGACCAAAGGTTCTTAACTTTTTATTACTCGCGGCCAGCTAAATATCCTAAAATATTTTCGCGGATCCCTAGTTTTTACTAAAATATTAATCATTAAGGTGTACATATTCTAAAATAGTGTATTTATTTACTGATTATAATAACAAACAAACAAAAAAACTAGAAATTAACTTATACCTAAATGAATGTATTTAATGAGACCTCTGCTGCTGAACACTTTCTACTAATTTGTCTATTTTTGTTTTAATTGTATGCAAGAGTCGATTTGGAGTCGATTTTGCTGCTTCGTTTTAATATTTACCATTGTCGAAAATCCCTTTTCACATAAATAAGCAGAAACAAAGGGCAGCAAATTTTTAATGGCGATGGTATACAGATGGGGATTATTTTAACTACCAGTGATTTCTATTATACGTGCTACCCCTCCCCTCCATTACCCGAGAAAATCGAGAGTTTACTGTACTTATATACTTACAATCATCGAATTATTTCTTCCAAAACGTAAAATTTAAGATAATTGACTTTAGTAATAAGCAAATAACATTTTAAATGATTTTTTTGAGGCCCCCAAAGAAACCTTTTGCGGCCTCCCGGTTAAGAATCACTGTCTTAGGCTATAAAATATTAATTTCAATAACAAACGTTGAAAACGATACCTCCAGTGAAAAAAAAAATGTTAAAATAAAAAATGTACAAAACCTTTTCCATACTAGTGTGAAACATGTATTTTACTAGCCAAAATACTTATGCTTGATTCATAACTTGTTGTTTTCAACAGCATGCAGGATGCACTTAATTACGAGACAAGACGTTTTCTAAGCATTGTATTCACAAAGTTCACTGAGACATAGAATTGAATGATATGGCTGTCGAAATATTATTGACTTCAAAAAATTATACCACGTTGGGTAAAGTTTTATTTAGTGTTTATTTTTTTCAGGTTGATGTGCCACCTAAACCGTGTCCGCGTGCCATTGGGTGTCACGCGTGTCATAGATTTGTCATCCCTGGTCTATACTGTTCTAATCAATTATATTTGACCTTATCATATACGTCCTTGGAGATGGTTTAGACGATTAAGGTGATGTGCTCTAGACTATGATTAGTTCTTTTAGGGACATTTTAGTTTAAATCCCGACTGGATTAGAATTTAGAAGACATGGTACGAGTTATTTTATTAATAAAAAACCAATTATTTATATTATGGATACTATACAGACTGGGAGTGCGAAAGTCACTTTTAAATATGTGCGTAGGGTTTAAATTAGTGTCTTCATAAAAATTTCACACGAATAAATAAGTCGCCTTGTTTATAAAGAGGTTTATTTATGTAGGGGAAAGGTAAGCAGAAATAGTGTTAAAATCGTGCTTTTTTAATGTACTATATTCCACGTATATCATGTGAAATAAACCGATTTTCAATAATTTATTAAAATATAACAAATTAAAAAAATTATTGCTATGATCTAGTGGAAATTAATTACTTAAAGTGGATGTTTGGTAGTACTACCAATCAAATCTCTGTTCTATTTTGAGTATGCTAGTCTCTCCATGACACACTTCGCATTTTTATATTTATTTACTGCATTGTAATACTATCTTACAAACTAAAACATGTTAAGGCTACCTTAAAAGCTAGTAAATTGCAATAGAGCAAGATAAAGCTATTAATTTACAGGTTACAGAAAAGACAAATAAAATAAGATAAGGCTGCCTTTCCATATGATATATCATATCGAAATAAACCAAAGACATGCTACTTACTGTCTCATAAACAACTAATACTGTAGTAAAGATAGGTAAAGCCACTTAACACTAGGCTACAATAAGGTTACAACAGGCTGGGTAAAAAAATGTATCTTATAAGTTGCAGCAGAGTGGAGTAAAGCAAGGTAAAGCAAGATATATTACAAGCCACAGCAGAGCATAGTAAAACATGGTAAAGCAGTTATCTATTAAGCTACAGCAGAGTGCAGTAAAGCAAGGTAAAACAATAAGCTACAGCAGAGCGCAGTAAAGCTAGGTAAAGTAGCTACTGTATATTGTAAGCTACTGCGGCGTGCAGTAAACCAGCTATCTTTAAGCTACAGCAGAACACACTAAAACAAGTTGAGTAAATCAATGTAAAACATCTTTCTTACAGGCTGCATAAAATAAAAGTAAAGCTTCACGCTACATTTTAAAGTGAACGCAGTGTACACAGACCTATTACAAAAATGCAACCAATTTGAATTTAAACTTAGTACAAGCGCTCTATAAGAATATGAAATAATCAAAGATGATGAAAATATAATACAAATAAAGTAAAAAAAGAAAGTGAAAGAAGTTCAAGAGATAGAAATTGAAAAGGTAAAAAACCACGAAAAAAAACACGAAAAAAACACACAAAAAGATATACCCACAAGGCTGCTGTACTGTACAGTCGAAGGAACAAAATATAAGAAGAAACTATTATCTTTGATAATGTTTCATACCCGTTGTAGCAACCCAGTGACTTAAGGTAATATATTTTATAGTCGTTGACAAAGATATTGGGGTTTGAATCTTAGCCTGGAGAATCTTTTTTTTTTCTTATGCCATTTTTCACTGTCGTTTTATCTATCCTATCTTCACGATAATGCAATTAAGTTTCTTTAAATCTACCCTTTTCATAACTACCCTTCGGATTAAGTTATTAAAATCCCTTACGCTAAACTTACAAATAAAAAAGTATATTTATATTTTTTTAAATCATGTCATGATTATTTATCCGGGCAATTGACACAATGGGGCTAGTACCATTTGATTGACGGGGTTTTTATTCTACTCTTAGCCTATTATCTTTATTGTGTATATACTTGAAGTCCCAGAAAGGGTACATTTCATATTATTATAGTTCTAAGAAATTCCTATTATATTTTCAAGAAATTAATGTTAGTATATTGCTAATAATTTAAATGATATGATAGTGTAAATTTTATTTATACAAAAAAAACCGTTCTGAACCGACCGGATTATACTAGCACACGATTTATAACGTATCTTAATTCTAGAAAATGTACAACATCAATTCCGTAAGCCATTAATTCCTCACTGTTGCACCAAATTAACCAATGATGAATTTGTCGGTCAAGCCGTTATTCGAACCTGGGACCCCATGGCTCAGTAGGCAGACGGGCTATTGACTGAGGTAAAATGCCAGAATTCAAAATAGCAATAAATGCTTCTAAAGAACAATAACAACATAATTTAACATTTGAGGCCTACCATGTCTTATACCTTTGAGTATACATTCCACCCGCTCAAACGTCTGTTCATCGCCTGAAAAAAATTTATTATTTTTTATCCCTCCCCGTTTTCACTCTGTTAAGACCTAACAACTGTGTCACTATTCTCAAGACTTAGTTTCTACCTCCCCCCGCTTTTTTTTTTACCAAGCTTCACCTCCCCTTTACGCCATCTCATTCTTTGCGTGTGGCCTTTCAAAGAATTCCGATATTTTTATCACCTTCTGCCTTCAACTTGGCGTGAAACATTATTTTTCGGTCTCATTTCTCCCAGGAAAGTGTGTGCTTGCAAGCGAGCTTCAGCTAAGCTTCAATTCCTCCTGTGGGGTTGATATCAGTATTGGTTCCCCTCCCACGCCTCTCCATTAGTACCCATATCCGTGGCCGAAGGGGTGGAAAAGTCTCCTATAAGTCTAGGGAGACAATGGTTTGATATTATATCGGGTCTACATTTATTTAATATTTGTTTACCCACGTCGGTGAGCACGAAACAACATCGTCTGATCTAGTTTGCCAGTAAACAGGGAAATCAGGGTTCGAATTCCACCCGGGTGGTTTTACCTAAATGGTAGCCTACATTTTCTCTAAATTTTACCTTCCTCATACCTATCCCTATTGTGTAAATATGCGGATAGCCCGGTTGTTGCGCCCACGGGTATCGCTAACGGGAGAACAGGGGGCACAGTCTCCCCCTACATCTCCTCAATAATTGCTCAAAGGGGACACGACGCTTAGTACCGTGAAAGAAACGGATTGTTTTATTCAGAAAATTGAAAATCGACGTTTGAAGCAATGCATAAATTATTGACACAACATTTTTTATATGAGTTATATAAATAATTCCACTTTCAATCATATTATTGGTGTTATTCATTTATAATGAAATAATTTTTATTTCCTAATCTAAAATAAAAATTGGTTTGTTCTGTCTATCCTAATAATTAAGAACTAGCTACGTCCGTGGTGGAACACACATACACACACAAATTAGCAGTTACTAAGAGCAGATAAAGCGTGTTCAACCCACTTAAATTGAAATATTTAAATTTGCAGAAATAAGAAACAAAGTTTTTTTAATAAAATTTATTCCTTATATAATGTATGTCGTCATCATCATCATCATCATCATCATCATCATCATCATAAACTGTTACCAGACTATGGCCGGGTCAGTTTAGTAAAATGCCTCCATCTTCTTCTATACTTCCACTATTCTTCCTCTTTTAATTTCTTCCATTACTCTCCTCTCACTTGCACACTTTTTGTTATCTGCTCCTTCCACCTATTTCTTGGCCTCCCTTGCGATCATTTTCCTACACATACCCGCCCCGGTGGCGTAGTTGGCTAACGCGCTAGTCGTGTTGAGCCAGCCCACCGAGGACGGGGAGATCAAGGTTCGAATCTCGGTCGGGTGAACTGGGGGTGATTTTTCCTAAATGGTTTTCCACTCTCCCTCCACGCAAATGCGGGTTCGCTTCCTTTAAATTCAGCCTTCCCAATTCCTAATCCATTAGTGTAATTAGTACTTAAGCGTATAACCCGAATGGGTAGTAAGACGCGGTGCTAAATATTATTATTATTATTATTTTCCTACATACTTCATTTCCATCATTCTCTTTGGTATTCTCTCCTTCTCCATCCTCATTGCATGCCCATACCATCTCAGCCTTGCTTTATCTACCTACTCCCTGTACTCCCACTCTTTCCCGGATAGCTTAATTCCTTATCCTGTCTCTCCGTACTTTTTATATTCCATGTTGACCTACAGCCGACCCAATAAGAACCTATGCGGCCCTCAGTCTGAGAAAGATTGGACATGCCTGCACTAGAGCGTGTGAAAAAAAAAAAATCTGTAAAGGTTCACTCATCGGTAGTCAAAGTCTAGCTTGAAGGTGTTCCTCACGGAAACTATACAATCCCCCCCTCCCTCTTTTCCAGACAATTGAAAGGGCGTGAACACACGGGTCCAACTTTTACATTCGTTCAAACTCGGTGTAGTCTTCAGGGCGAAATTAAGGTTAACAAAGTGTCAACCGAGATAGGGTATATGTGATATTAATAGTTGGGAGAGATGATATAGGAGACGGATATATCCTGTTGAAGGGATATGAGAAGGGTATGTAGAGACTGTCATCAAATTGGCAGTGCATTTATAGCCCGGTCTCCTATTGTGGCTGTACAATGGGGAGGTACAACCCCCTCATTTTAGCACCCCAGGGTTCAGGGAGAAAGGGGCTGGGAGAGCGGGGTTTGTAGGGTGGGTTGTACATAGACAGTACACAATATGGAAAAGACCCGTTGTGACACAGGTCTCTGAGGTTGACTGGTTGGAAAAGGAGCTATGTCAATTTCTTTAAGATGGCTAAATCAAATAATATTGTTTCAGTAGAAACATTAAGAGTTTAATTTTCTTCGCATGGTTGGTGGACCCAAAATTAATTCTTAAATATTTGTTAAGAGTATCTTGGAATTTAATGACAAATTTTATTCTTTATTTAAAAAGTTTGTCATCTAATGTTGTAATGCTTATGACAAATACTCAGCAACTGTTGATATCGCCATGTGAAGAAAATTAAAGTATATGTTTGTACTGAAGCAACATTTTATTTATTTTAGCCAAAAAAATGCTTTGCTATAAAAAGTGCAAAAACGCTAGCCTTTTTTCGCGTTCCCTACATCCCAACCTTTTAACTGCGCTAAACCATAATAAGCACTAGCGCTACCTATATTTATATGGGACCTATGTCAAAGGTGAAAAAAAATAGTTTTATTAATTTTTTCGTTACTATCAATATACGAGTAGTAACTATCAACCTTTGTTTTAAAATACACTTTTTAAACACCAGATTAAATCAGCACGCGACAAGTTTAAAGGTTGCACACTTGATTCAAGTCTACAGTTTTTTATTTATTTTTTATTATTGTGATATATAGCTTAATATTTATTAAACCTTTATCAGTGAACACACAATTTAAGTCGTCAGCCTCACAATAAAATGGATTGCCAGTAGCGGGAGTGTTGAAGTCTGAATCTTGACCGGAATGACTGAGAGGGGTCCATCACGTTATTTATCACTTTCCCATCCTATTTCCAGACTGATGTGGTTGCACTTCCTTTTAAAAAAAACTTTAGCAAAAATTACCTGCTTTAGTGGCCGCATAGTGTAAGGCATCACTCTCCTAATATAATAGACTGCCGATGACAGGGAGATAGAGGTTTGAATCCCGGTTGGGTGTACTGAGACGGGTTTTTACTAAGTGATTTTTCAGTCTACCTTCCTGCAAATCCGAGTACATTACCTTTAAATGTATTCTTACTCATCCTAAACTCATTAATGTAATTAGTAAATATGCGTTTAACAAGAACAGGTGATAAGACTAAGTGCTAAAAAAAACTTTACTAATTATGGTGTTAATTAAAAATACAGCTCTAAAATGAACTTTGTAGGGAACTTTATACAATATTTAAATTATTATATTAATTGTTTCAACAACTTGATATATGTTTCAACGCTTTATTTATGAGCCTGTTAAATTTATTCAGCTTGTAGTGAGTGATAGGCCAACTATTGTGGAAGATATATGTTTTAAATCAATCTAGCCCAAACTTTCCCTCACGGGACAATCTACATCAGGCATCAAACATAGCGGGCCACAAGAAAAAGAAAAATAATAAATATTATAATAGTAAAAAACAAGTAAAATTTTTTTTAAAAATTAATTAGAACCAATATAAAAGTTCAATATAATATTATTATGAGTAGCTTATACAGGAAGTTCTCCCATGACGCGGTAGTTGCTTTTTGGAAAAAACATCGCGTTAATGAAAAATCTCGCTATAGAAAACATTAGTTAAATGGAAACGAAAGGCTACTGACCAGACAGGGCCGCCCTCAGCAGACGTGGAACCCTGCCCAAACTTTGTATGTGGGGCCACCAGTTATTGACCTCACCCCCAATTCTCCCCCAAAACAATTTTAAAACTCTATTTTTGTTTAATATTTTTACAGTAGTTTAAAATGTACAATATTTGCTAGATTGCATGTATATATAGGGAGCGAGCCTACTTACTATAAGAGTGCGTACTGCGCAAGCAAAAATGTTCCACCCCAACTTGTTTATCCCCTTCTGTCACCTAGACAAGCGGGGGGGGAGGGTCCAAAACGCAGGGACCTGTGCACCGCACCGTATGCACATCCCTGAGGGCGGCCCTGTAATGAGACCTGTGAAAAAGCTCTTTCTGTTCAGATTTTGACTTATTTTATAGTTCATTTTGGCTATATGTATCATAGTAAATACAAAAATAGACAATACGATCACGATGAATGACTCACAGTGGCATAAACACACTACAAAGAAAAGCAGAAGTATTCGTACAGTGGTAATTGGAGTCAAGCTGGAATCAGACTGATGCAGACTAGATAAAGCGCGATTACAGCACTCGTGGTGGCGAAATAAGGCACTAGCACGGGGAATCAAAAAATCAGTACTCGCGTACGTGATCTATGCGGCAATAGCGGTAAGAGAGGTACGCAAAACTGTAAATGCGGGGAACAACAGTGGCCCGCTTTCGGAAACCACTTAATAGCCGTCTATCCCTATTTCGCTGATCGCGTCACATCCAAATCACGTAATAAAAAAGTGTAAAGATAACTACCTTATTTAATAAAGTTGGTGAAGAGAACTGAGTATGTTTTTGTGCCACAAGATTTTCTAAAACGCTTAAAAGGCTAGCCTCTTTCTACTATTGACTTAAAGACCTGTTGATATTGGGGCGCCAAATGAAAAATGTTGCGAGCCCCATGCAGTCCACGGGGCTTGGGTTGGACAACACTATTTTAGAGCATACGTTGCCACTTTGCCACTTCACCACTTCATCTATGGTCTTCTAAGGCACTTTAGATAATTGTTCGTCCTTAATAACTACTCGTTGAAGAAGACGGACAACAGACTATTCAAGAAAAATGTTGGGATATTAACCCCTTTGTAACAAATATATTTGATAGTAAGTCCGAGGGACATGACCAGTTTTTTTACCGGCTCCTTCATCCAAGTCCACATATTCTTCTCCACTTCGCCAAACACACACGCAAGTTGAAAAGGGAGATTTATTTTCTTTCCTTTCTACCAATGTAACAAAAACATGAATATAATCATCAGAGTATTGTACAGTCTGGTCGTGTAGAAAACAAACTGTTGGGGTTTTATAATTTCCCTCTAATGTCTACCCAACAAGGGTGACCTTTATGAATATAGTAAATTCAACATTTTTTTAAAAGCATTGATAGTTTTATTGCCAGGCAAATACCTAGCTCTACCTTATTATTTTAAATTGTATTCAATGTAATTATTTATTAAATACATCTGTACAGAAGTATTCATATTATACAATACCTTAACTCAGTCAGTAGCACGTTTGAATATTGAGATAGGGTCTCATGTTCGATTCTCTACACAAGTGTTTCTCAAACTGTGGTACGCGTACCCCTAAAAGTACGGGAAGGATTTCAGGGGGCACGCCATATGCCATTGAGTTTTATTAATCATTAGATTATTAATAATAGTCTGATAAACAAATATGTGCATATTTTGACGGGGTATTATGAACTTTTATAAGACTTTCTTTCCCTCTGTCAGAGATTTGCTAAACTTATCACAAAAATGTTATATAAAATTTGGAACGACTATTTATGCATACACGATATAATTTTATTAAAAAAAAAAAAAGTTTACCACACCGTTTACAATAGCAAGTATTTTTTTTGTTTTGTTTTTATTACGAAGAGATAAAAGGGGTACGTTGGTTAGGGTAATCGCCCCAAAAGGGGTACGCGTCTGGAGAGAGTTTGAGAAACACTGCTCTACACGGCCGAAAAATGTATCATAGTCAAAAGTAGGGTTTCCCCTTTCACGATAATTAACTGACTACCGGGAGACTGGGTGTGTTCTAGAATCAAGTTAGTTTGTAAGTAGTGTGTTGATGCAATCAGATGGTTAAAAATCATTCGAGTAAAATAGAGTTTTTTTTTCCATCGTGCTTTGCGTATTACCACCAGTCCGGAGAGTTAACATATTTTCAGATTTACTGCATTTTTTACTAAATATAAATATGTATATTTTTAACACCATATTTTATTTCCCGTTATGGTAACAGGAATATGTAATAATTACGATAGTGGGTTAGGGATAAGGAAGGTTGAATTTAGAAAAACTGTACCCGCATTTTCATGGAGGGAGAGTGGAAAACCATGTAAGACAACCCTAAGCACACCCGAACGAGATTCAAGCACCAATTTCCCCATAAGCGGTAGTCCAGTCTATTGCGAGAGTGACGCCTTAGACCATGCAGTCAGCAAAGCAGGTAGTATTTAAATAAATGTTACTAGACTTATATATTTAGAGTGCTATGACTATTGGGTTTCTTTCGTTAGACGCTCAAGAGTTAAATCTCATTAACCATTAATGGTTGCTAACATTTTTAATTAGTAAAGGTAGGATTAAGAGGAAATGTATCTTCATTTACGTGGAGAGAACGGAGCACAATTTAAGAAAAAAACACTTTAATAAGCCCAGCCAAGATTCGAACATCAACCTCCCTGGTGTCGTTAAACCAGAATAAACGAGACTGACGCCTTTGTCTGTGAATCCACCAGTGTGAGTAGGCCTGATAGTTATACAATAGCTATAATATTTGTTTATTCAGTATTTTGTTAAAAATAAATAAAAAAATCTCGCACCGAACCTGGTTTTCTTTGTGAACTAATGAAATTATATTTTCAGTTCTGTTTTAGTCCGCCTCAAAACATTTAAAAAAGAGTATACTTAACTGTGAACTTTTTTTTGTATAGTACAGTAATACAAAATCCCGCTATCCAACGCTTCTAAATACTGTATCTCCTAATGACATGACATGTTATGACACCCGTAGAAACGCGTTCTCGACTTGACCCGATTGTATTAGTGGCCTTGTCTTGCTTGCTTGACCAAATATGACTCTTCTTCCCCCTTACCCCCGCCCTCAACATGTTTTTGTAATAGACTTGAAGCTATTATGACTCAAAATAATGTATTGGATATAAATTTAAGTTATATTATTATTATTATTATTATTATTATTATACTAATTACGCTAATGGGTTATGAATTTGGAAGGTTGAATATAGAGGAAGTGAACCCGCATTTGCGTGGAGGGCGAGTGGAAAACCATTTAGGAAAAACCACTCCCAGTTCACCCGACCTAGATTCGAACCTTGATCTCCCCGTCCTCAGCAGTCGAGCTCAACACGACTAGCGCGTTAACTAACTACTCAACCAAGGCGGGTTTTTTTAAGTCTATTTATTAACTTTTATTCCTTTCTCGCCAGTAATGAGATAGTTAAAGGTGGGGGTGTAAGGGACGAGGGAGAGGGTAGGTGTTTTTGCAGTTTTTATAACAAAACATTTTGATGGCCAGAATGTATAAAATATTGCTCCAGTAGAAACATAGAGTTTAATTTTCTTCACATGGTGGGTGATATCATCAGTTGTTGAAGATACATCATAAGCATAGCGGCCATTAGATGACAAACTTTTTAAAGGAAAAGAAAAAAGTTGTCATTAATTCCAGGATACCATTGACAGATATTCAACAACTGTTGATATAACCATGTAAAGAAAATTAAACTATGTTTATAATGGATAATTATTTGACTTCTTTTGACAAAAAAAAAACAGAAAGTTTTTCTATTAAAGCTGGAAAAACACTGGTCTTCTCTCACGTCTCCTACATCCCCGACTTAAAGCCTTTAAAAAAGCAATCTCGCAATATACTACATTGCCGGGAGGAAGGGAGATTGAGGTTAGAATCTCCTCCAGGTTCACAAGGAGTGTTTGTTTCTTTTCAGGCGTGATCCATCACTAGGGTTTTTCTCAATCAATCTTCACATTAATGTAGATACATTTCCACTACGTCCAAATTAACCTCCTCATTATTAATAGCAATGATGTTACACGAACTATCGGGGGTGGCGGGGGTGCTTTGAATGTAGGCCTTCTAATTAAAGATAAAATAATGTCAGTCAGGTATATATGACGTGCGATAGTAGCTTCTTTTACAATCTTCCAAGGGCTTATGTTTATTTTAACAGCAGTGTCAGGCTTCTGTGCTTAGGGTCCGGGGTTCGATCTTCGGTCCCGGCACAGATTTATCTGATTGACAAACCCTTCCTTCACCTCTGACAAGACGTGTATTAATCACAACTTGTGAATGTGAGGAATGCCAGGCCTCCACCGTGGTTCGGATTCAACGTTAAACTGTAGGTCCTTCATTTCATCTCACAATCACCCTACCATTATATATTAGCGTACGTGTGTACAACCCGAACGGGTAGTAAGACGCGGTGCTAATAATCTAATCTATTTTAACAACAGAGTCATTGGCGGCTTAGTAGCTATATTATTGGTCCCACGATCTAACGCATTACTCTCGTGTTAGAAGGAATTACCGATGATGGTGAGATTAGGGTTCGAATACCAGTAAAATATATTGAAGGTATTTTTCCCTAAATGGTTTTCCACTATCCCTAAACGCAAATACTAGTAAGTTTCCTCTAAAATTCTATATTGTCTATGTAATTATGAAAATAGAAGGAAAGTTAGTTACTCTACATAGTACAGATATATTCTCTACAAAATTATAAAATGTATAAAAAATCCTCCAAACTATATCATTAGGTCCAACCTCCTTCTTTACAACCCCTTGAAACAGAAAAAGTTGTTTTCATGATGCCGTCTGTTTGTATTTACCTCTGCACTAGAGCCGATTGGGCTGAAACTTGATACATAATGTTTTCACGGGGCTCAACTAAGGACTTTTTGAAATTATATATGTAACCTTAGGATTAAGCATATTATACTGAAGGGCAAAAAGAGTAAAAAAAAATTATCGAAATTTGTACTAAAGGTTTTTATTAAATTTTATATTCAAGGAATGTTTAACATTAAAAAGAGCATGGCTATTCTCGTTTTCCCATGAAAATGACTTTAAGGGTACTTTACATACCGGCAATTTCCAAATTTAATTATCATATCCTTGAAACTATTGAGATAGTAAATAACTTTACATTTTAAAATGTAAAGTTGTAGTATTATTAAAATTAAAGATCTTTGATATGAAATATAGTTTTATAAAACCACCCATTTCTGAGCTGTAATAAAACGTATATATATATACGTTTTCCTTCCTTGAATATAAAATTTAATAAAAACCTTTAGTACAAATTTAGAGATTTATTTTTTCTACTCTTTTTGCCCTTCAATAAAATATGCTTAATCCTAAGGTTAGATATATAATTTCAAAAACTCCTTGGTTGAGCCCCGTGAAAACATTATGTATCAAGTTTCAGCCCAATCGGCTCTAGTGCTAGGTAAATATAAACACTATATATAGACATATAGGACATGTCTATTTTTTATTTGTTTTTTATGCTCGTTGTTGAACAGAGAGGTTCCTATTTTCTCAATGTTTCTGGGACAGCGTATACTATTTAATTTATTCTTTTTGGTGGAGTGTTTCTGAAACATTTTATATTATTTAGTTTCACAAATCTTACTAGCTTTTAGTAAATGTATATAGGCATTTTAATATTAAAGAGAGAGAAAGTATTTACAGTGTAATGTACTATTTATTTATTTAAAAAAAAAAGTGTTTCAAAATTTCCATTCGTAAGAAAATCAAGGTATAACTTGAATACCCTTATGTCATGCCTGACACAGACTGTACCTTAAAGGGTCCTGGGGAATATACTTCAGGGGAAAAATTCGCCACAGCGCTAGACACTCTGTATAGTATCTCAATACACGTCTGTCAAAGCCTCCTTGCAAACACTACACACACACAGAGTAGACCATAGCCCGCTATTCAACAAGGTTAGAAGGCTACAGTGTAATGAAGAATGACACACTCGAATGATTTCCGACCGCCACATGTATTGTAAGCGCATGCTCTCTGCGATTGTTGTTCTCATTGTGTAGCTGTCATTACCGTGGACATGAGGTGAACTGTACCACAGTAGGGGTGAAAATGGGGTACGAAAATAATAAATAGATTGTCCACGCCCTTTCTCCCCCACCCCACAAAAAAATGGAGGCGTGAATCAATTAAAAAAGGTAGGACTGGGACCATGTCGTCTTTAGTAAACGCTTATAAAACCATGCTTTTGGTGGTTTTCAAATTTCAACAATACATATTGACACATTAAAAAATATTTAGTGCCCTTAAAAAACTGGATCAAACCAATAGGCCTACTATAACTTTAAATAGTGGGATCGCTCTAAATACTGTTACATCAAAGCTGTCGCAAGTTGTAAATAATTATTTCGCTTTGCCAGCGGATATAAGGTCTTATATATATGCCTTATATATATGCCTTATATATATGCCTTATATATATGGCTTATATATATGCCTTATAGTTATATAGTCTATATAAGTATGTTGTCAATATAGTTAAATAGTCATCCCATATTAATATACATAATATTATTAGGTGTTCTGTCTTACAACAGGTCCATTCTTTTGTCAGAGAACTCAGAACCGCCAAAGCACCACGTCCTCTGCCTCCACCTTCAGCACCCAGAATTTTCTTTTTTACTTCAAGTGATCCGAGAAACCTCCTTCTTCCTAAACACCTTTCTCTCAACCTTGCATTATATGACGTCGTGCAGAAGACAGTTCCTCCTGAGGATATATCCGACCCAGTTTGATTTGTACTGAAGAATAATATCCAAAAGGGTTCTCTTCTCACACACTCTTCTTAGGACTTCTTCATTTATCACCCTGTCTGTCCACCTGATCTTCTCTTCTCTTTTACAGCACCACATTTAAAGCACTTCAAGTATTTCTTTTCCATCTTCCTGAGAGTCCATTTCGTAAATTTGTCCTCAATTCCCAACTCAAATTACAAGTCAGGAGTAATCGCTTATTGTTGAAAGCTTCCTTGGCCATGAAGATCCTAGACCTAGTTTCCTTGGTGTGGGAGGCATAATTTGTTAGCAAACTTCCCAAATACTTCAACTGCTCTATGCTTTACAACTCTTGCTTTCCAGTTTTGATTTTCAGCCGCTCTTCATTTTGTGAAATTAACATCACTTTGGACTTCTCAATAATGATCTCTATGCCATATCTTCTTTCTGTCTCCACCAGATGGTCTATTATTTTCAGCAATATTTCTTCATTTTTGGCCAGCAATGCTAGATCATCTGCGCAGTTTACTGTGTTAATGACCCGTACTCCTATCCTGAAACTGTCACGTTACTCCAGGGTTTCTATGATCAGCCACTATCCATATAAGTTGAACAGACTGGGTGATAAACAGAATCCTTGTCTCACTCCTCTGCCCATCTCCACGCTGTTGGACTCAACCTCATTCAGCCTCATCTTCACTCGTTGTCCTAGGTACTAGCCTTCGGTCCTTCCGGTTGAAGCCGATATTTTTTTAGTATTTCCATCAATTTTTTACACTTCCCTTCATTATTATCATTATTAGCAACGCGTTTTACTACCCGTTCGGGTTACACGCACTTACGCTAATGTGTAATGGTCAGGTGATTGTGAGATGAAAGGAAGGACCTACAGCTTAACGTGGGATCCGAACCGTGGTGGAGGCCTGGCATTCCACACATTCACATGTTGTGATTAATACACGTCTTATCAGAGGCGAAGGAAGGGTTTGGCAATCAGCTAAATCTGTGCTGAGACCGAAGATTGAACCCCGGATCCCCAGAACAAAAGTCTGAAACCTTACCCCTAGACAACCAGGTCCCCTTCACTCTATCAAACGCCTTTTACCAGTCGATAAAACCAATGTCGACTTCTTCCTTGATTTCCATCACTCTCTCTGAAATTCTTCTCAGCATCGCGATGGCATCTCTTGTTCCTTTATAAATATCCAAATTAGTCTTCTTCCATTGCAATTTCCTATTTTCTGTTCCAATCGCCGTTTAAGTATTTTTGATACGATCATCTCCACATGAGAAATGAGGCTGACGATCTAGTGGTCACTGCATTTCTTGGCTTATTTCTTTTTCTTTCGGGCCACCATGGTTACGTCTAGAAAGTCCTTGGGCCATTTTCCTGTTTCGTAGATCTTATTTATAAGTTTGGTTAGAGCTATTAATTCATTGTTTCCCACGCCCCTCTTCAGCAGGTCAGCTGGTGTGTCGTCATCTCCAGTAGCTTTCCTCCTTCATATGTCCTATATGGCTTTCTCCACTTCACTCTTTAAAATGCTGGGTCCTTTTTCATTTTCCTATACCTCATCTTCTGCTTC
>CABFWB010000397.1:185072-222537 GCA_902151455.1 Timema bartmani | reverse complement strand
ATTTTCTTGTATAAAGATTTATCTAAATTGACATGTTTGGAAAATAAACATGTAGAAAATGTCAAAACTGGCATTTTTGATTGACAGCTTGTTTATATGCGCCAAGTTTTTTTTAGCATCATGTCTTGCTACCCATTCCAACTATATACTTATGTACTAATTAAGTTAATGCGTTAAGGATGAGGACGGTTGAATTTGGATAAGGTGTACGCGCATTTGCGTGCATAGAGTGAGAAACCATTTATAAAAAAAAGCATTCAGTACAGTCATCCGGAATCAAACCCCGATCTCCGTCATTCGCAGTCTAGTCTATTGCGAGATTAGAGCCTTAGACCATGCGCCCAACGAAGCAGGTATATGCGTCTAGCTGAAACTTAGCACAAGATCGCTTACATCTAAAATAAATGTTTATTATTGTGACATTTCATAACTTATATTTTGTTTTTAATTCTATGGCAAGGGAAATACTTTCAAAAAAGGGAACCATTTTCCAAAAGTACTAATGATATGTTGAGTACTTGAAAGTTACACCTCAATATACAAGCTCTACACAATGTTTTCAGGTTTTATTAATTTGTCTCTTATATATAGATTTAATACAAATATTTAAACAATATTCGTTTTTCCAAAATGATACGCTAAGTAGCCTAATAGATGCGTATAAATCCGCTACACTTAATAGAAAGTTCAATTAGCCTTAGAAGTAAAATTAAAGTAGGATTTTGGTAGGAAGAACATTTTAGGAAATACAAACTTTTTTTACGGTAAATATTGATAGCATTTTACCATAATTTTAGTGTTATTTTAAAGGTATTGGTAATAACTATCAAAAGTGACAGCTGCAGATATGACGACATATTAATACGTGAAAATATATCTAGTATTTTTTCTAGAGGTCAGATAGGGATATTTCTATTAAAATGGACTATTCTTGACGCTTTGATTTTAGTAGCCACTTCATTAAATATGCCCGTGGTCTTATAGGGCCCATTCTTTTCTCGGGTTCAATTGTGGATTATTAAGATTATTTTTAAGGTAACAAAAACTTTAATTTACAAGGAATGTTTGTAAAAATCACTATAAATATTGTTATTGTATATAAAACAACAAAAAAGGATGATTTAATGCTAACGTAACGTAAGTTATGCCATAAAAAAGTTAATAAACATGTTAAGCCTGTTTATATAATGGTAGATCAAGAAAGTTGTCTGAGCCCAGACGGATAGTACGACGCTGCACGCGTACACACACACACACACACACACACACACACACAAGAAAGTCGTCAGGGAAATGTACAAAGCCCAATTTTAATAAGAAGGGCCTTTTATGAAATACAAACTTTTGGGACAACAATGATACTATTTTATTGTTAATATCTATCAAAAGTGACAGCTTCATATCACATGATTTGACGTATGAACACGTGAGAGTATATATATATATATATATATATATTTAGTATTTTTCTATCAATAAAATAAGACCCATCCCATGAAAATTGGACTGAATAGGCCTATATATCTATCCACCCACAAGTATATACACACAAATGTAGTACTGTTTGCTATTACTTTACAAAAACCGGTTATTTTGCTTGTTTCTTAGTTTTGATTTTAAAATACACCACTCCTACAAAAAACGTTTCCGTTTCGACCAAAGTCTCTCAACATGTTTCGTTCAAGTTCAGTAAGGGTCTTACATGATACATTTGAGAATCAGTTAGATATAAGATGTGCTGTGGGTTAAGGGTAATACTAATTACAAATAAAACAATTAAGTGCATGCTGTACTAAATTATAATATTTAATATCTCGTTTTGACATTATTTATTGCAAAATAACTCATTCTAACGTAACCTAACCTTGAAAACATAAATGTTAAATTATATTAGAATGTGTTAGACAGTTTTAATCTACCTTTAAGGGCAATTACTAAATTAGGGATATTTTTATTCATTGACTGTGCTTATATAATATATTATAAATTAATAATATAAAGACCCGCCTCGGTGGCGTAGTTGGCTAACGCGCTTGTTTCGTGTTGAGCCAGACTGCCAAGGACGGTGAGATCGAGGTTCAAATCTCGGTCGGCTGAACTGGGGTGACTTTTCCTAAAGGGTTTCCCCCCCTCCTTCCACGCAAATGCGGGTTCACTTCCTCTAAATTGACCTTTCCCAATTCCCAATCCATTAGCGTAATTAGTACTTAAGCGTGTAACCCGAACATTTAGTAAGACGCAGTGCTAAATAAAAAATATCTAAAGAATATATAGTTATTAAAATAATTGATAATTTATAATAAAATCAGGAAAATTTACTACGCTTAATTACTTAGATTTTTTCTAAGCACTGTATCTTACTAACCGCTCGGGTTGTACGCATGTGTAATACTAGTAACGCTAATGTGTTAGGGATGAGGAAGGTTGAATTTAGTGGAGGTATACACGCGTGGAGGGAGACTGGAAATCCATTCATAATAAAAGTCCTTCAGTGAACCCGACAGGGATTTAAGCCCTGATCCCCCCTGTCATAGGCAGTACAGTCAAGAGAGTGACGCCTTAGACCGCGAATCCGGACAAAGGGGCGCCGCCATCTGGGCGCGGCCAACTGGGCGCCAAAATTAACTCCACTTTTTTCGTTTTTAACAAAAATTCACTTTTTTGCAATGCATTTTTTTCAAGTAGCCCCACTTTTTTCTTTTTAAATAGACCGCGAATCCGGACAAAGGGGCGCCGCCAACTGGGCACCAGGACAACTGGGCGCCAAAATTAACTCCACTTTTTTCGTTTTTAACAAAAATTCACTTTTTTGCAATGCATTTTTTTCAAGTAACCCCACTTTTTTCTTTTTAAAAAAACTCACTTTTTTGCAATGCATTTTTTCTTTTTAATTAAAAAGTTATTAGTAAAAACAAAAAATGCACTTTTTTTAATTATATATTTCTCAATTAAAATTAAAAAGTGATGGGTTAATCTAGCATAAAATGTTATAGATAAAAACTATTATAATGCAAAGTGATGGATAAAAAATAGCATAGTGCGCAGCATCATATTTTATTTAAATGTTCTTTGTCTTGTATTAATGCATTGCAATTTTAAAACAACTCCAAAAATGAATATTTACGTCATTGAAAAATATATGTTGAGCTGAAAAATATGATTAATTAAAAAAAAGTTCATTTTTAGTTTTTATCCGTCACTTTTTAATTTTAATTGAAAAATATATGAAAAAAATGGTGCATTTTTTAATCTAAAAAAATTTGCATAAGTTAATTTTTAAAAAAAGTTTTATTTTAGCGCCTAGTTGTCTTGGCGCCCAGTTCGCGCGCGCCCAGGTGGCCGCGCCCGGTTGGCGGCGCCCAGTTGTCCTAGACCGCTTAGACCGGGCTTGGAACATTTTTCGGCTGAAGGGCCGAATTTAAATAGGTATGAGAATAAGCCGTAAAATAAAATAAAAATGTTTGGGTGACGCAATTTATTATTTGAAAAAAGTATAAAACTATATAGACAACATAAAAAAAGAAGACAACATATAAAAATACGTAAGTGATACTGCAATAAAACAGAACTTTGTATTGAAATAGATTTTTCATTTTCATGATAATTTAAATCAAAAGTTTCCACCCTTAATATATTTCAAATTAATGAATAATCTCAGAATAACTAAATGCATCCACATGTGTTAGGAAATCTTCTAACACACCTGGGTGATAATCTATTATGTTTTATGTTGTTTACAACGACTCTGTGTCATCAGCTTATATTTTCTTTTGTTTAATATCCCCCACATTTATTGCAAATACTTGTAAAACATAACAACGTCAAAAACTTTCTCTCTACCTTTCTTCTGGAAACAAATAGAACATGGTGCAACTTAAAGAAATAGAAAGAAATGAAATAAGCCAATAGAATGATTTAAAAAAACAACAATATATACTCGAAAAGAAGGCGCCTTTTCTCATTCGGTCTGCAACAAATGAATCTCTTAAAATAATTTTCTACTTCCAGCCTTAGTGTTGAATGGTCCGCGACATTTTGATCTCCAATTTTCACTTTAAACCTTACAATAAAACAGTCCACGACGCGCTAAGCTATCAAGATCAAGCTGCCGCATTTATTGTTCATACATAATAATTGTGGATCAATTGCTTTCCTAATAGAATACAGATAAATTTCTTAAAAAGTAGCCGCATTTACTTAAAAGTAATATTAAAACCAGACCCTCATCACCATCATCACCACGCTGGATCCCAAAAACAATCTCTTCAATGAGGCTTCGACGACTACGGCTTTCAAAGCAGGACTTCATGAGTAACCAATATTTCTTCAACTTAATCATATGAATGCAATTTTTTCATATCTTTCATAGTTTATTTAATGTCTGGTGTGCATTTAGTACTTTAGTTGATATGATTAAAACTGCTTAATAAATGCTCATCTGCGTGTTGAATAGAAATGGTAAATTCTTTCATAAGAAGAGGTTTTTTTAATTCCGTAATTTTTATCACTACATTTTTTTCATGGATAAAAAGTTATAGATTGCGGGCCGCATATAAATACGTGACGGGCTGCATGCGGCCCGCGGGTCCTAATTTGTCCACGGCTACCTTAACCATTCGACCACCAAAGTAAGCTTATTTGGAATAGTTTCGCCAATAAGTAAACTACTATAAAAAGAAGAAAAGGTTCAATTCAATTAAAATAAAGATAATTTCGTTTCATAAAAAAATATTTAGCCTTTTTCAATTTGGTAGAGCCTTTGCTTGCTAAGCCAAAGGTCCCGGGCTCGATTCCCATGTCCAGGTGTCATCTTTCAATTTATTTATTCGAGTATGACTCAGACTGCCTCTGTTTTCTAGTGGTCAGAGTTCCTGGGCTACAGATCCAGAAGTCCCGGGTTCAAATCTCAGCGCTTCCAAAATGTATCTGTGAAGCAATGGGTCTGTAACGGGGTCAAACTCAGCCTCGTGAGGACAAATGAGGAGCTACGTAAATAAATGAGTAATAGCTCCAGTCTAGAAAACTGAGCTTATCAGTCGGATGGCTCGTTGTGCTGACCACGTGACACCCTCTCTTCACAAATGTTGGCACTATCATTGCAAATCGCGGCGCCTCCTCGGTAGGTATAGCTCGCTTGAGGGCTAACACTATGGAGTTTTTTTATATGACTTAGTTACGGCTGATCTCCGTAATTATAATCAATCATACCTCAAGCTTCGCCTTTCATGTATACTTAATTGTATAGCATCTCTTTCTTGCATCCTAATCTAATATTATTTTAATATATCAAAGACTGAAATGACATATTTAAGTAAAATACTATACAAATTTGATTGTTTTAAAAATCAATTTAAAATACATTTTTAGTCATATTAAATGTGTAAATGAATCTAATCTGCTGAAGCACACCCTTAATTTTATTATAAATAAAGCTATGGATTTACTGTAGGGCCATGGAGTTAATACTAAAAGCTAGTTATGTAACTAATCAAGTATTAATATGATGTTGAAACATGATTAGATATTAGATAGATGACTTTAACTACAGGCTACATAAATATAGGTTTAGCTTCTGGATAAATGATTGACAGATTCAGTTGTGGTAAAACGAATAGCATAGCTATGAAACTAGGACCAAATAGGATTTAAATGTGACGTGACTAACTACCTCAATTAGACGAAATAATGTTTATTAAAATATAATTATTTAATTTAATAGGTTAATATGTTAAAAGATATATACAAACATTTAAACAGATAAAAAGTCAGACGTAAAAGTGTGATAGTAAGTATTGCTTAGTTGTATATAGTGTATCTTCATGTTGTCTCAAATCTATGAAAATGGTATATTCTGTTGATGTATGTTTTTCATTGTTATTGGCATAATGCGTTATTATTTCTGAAGCACCAACAAACAAGTAAAATATTAATGTGTGAGTTTTTTTATAAGAAGCATTATTAGGTTCACTTTACATCCTTGTCTTAGAGTTCATTAAATAAACCACGTTCGATCTCACTGTAATATTTTCAAAAGTAGAAAGCTGACCCAAAACACAATTAGTTTCTTATACCACCGAATACAATATATACAATCTTATTTCCATATAAAAGGCCTCTTGGAAAATACAAACGTATCTTTTGTAGTCAACATGGTTGAAATGTTACTATGTTATAGTACTATTTTATTGGCTTTGATAAAATCTATCAAGAGTGACAGATGTAGATACATGACGTGACGTATGAATACATGAAAGTAAATTTAGTAGCTGTATAAGCAGTCGGAAAATTGTACTGTGTAAATTAATAGCAAACCTTGTAAAATTTATCTGACCTACCCCATGATCTATAAAATAACACTTATTTGGTTCTAACATTATTATTTTTATCTTTACTCCAGACAAGGGCTGAGGGGAGGTAAAAGTGATAGGTTGGGGGATGCCAGTTAAAAGGACTATCTTATTTCACGAAGGGTAGTAAAACAAAATTAGGTTCGATTATGTTCTATATTCCTAATACGACGATGTTATAAAGCTTCGTGGCTCTGAAATCGTCACTTGATTTCAGGATCAAGAGACGGAAAGGAAAAAAAAAAAGTATTTTCAAGAAGTAATATTTAGTATGCATACTCTGTGTGACCGACCGCGCGCGGGAAGGAAGAGGGTGTATATAATATATTCCCTTTCATTCTTTCAACCCTTCGAGAAAATTTGTAGTTTTAAGTAGCAGCCAAGTGTTGGGACTGAAGGGTGAGTATAGGGAGAGAGGAGAATGGGGGGAGGGAGGCAGTAACGATCAGGTGGCTGAAGGGAGCCAGGACAGGGAAGAATGTTGTTGAGGTGGAGGTTAAGTTCAGACCATGAATAAGGACCATTTATTACATACGTGTCCTTTCAATTATGAAGGTCCACCTTTTTTTTTTACCATCGTGGTCTAAATAAACACAAATTTGTATTTTAGACATATTTAAATATGAACTAAACCTAGTTCTCGTACTTGTGTTTTAGTGGTTTGGGACCTCGACTGTACTGGTCTAGTGGTACCTTGGTTCGATTAAAGGTCGCTCCTAGAATATGTAAGCATTTGTGTGTGATGTAAAAGTTGTATTAGTTTCTAAGCTGATATCACTCTATTGCAAATTTGCGATCATCAACTAAACTGAAATATTAAAATGTTACAAAAAAAAGACTAGGTCTAATCATTTTGAAAGTGTTTTGGAGTAATTTGATTTGTTTTTCTTTAAAATAAACACTTGAAAAATAATTTTCGAAATATTTGGACTAATCATATTTCTGTTGTTTATCTAAATTTACTGAAGAGTTTCATTTCTAGAGATTTTAACACGAGGATTAGAAACGACTTAATCCAAGGAATAAGGATGAGGCAAGTTACTGAGAAGGAATGCACCCGCACAAGCGTAAAGTAAGGATTGGACAATCCCATTTAGAAAACCACTCTCACATAATCCAGCCAGCTCTTACCTCTCCATCGGGTGAAATGCGAGTCTGACGCCTAAGACGGCCACTGCTTCATATTAAATTTAGTTTGATTGCTATATAAGTATAGAAGGGACCTTTAATTTGCTGTGAGTTTTCTTTTCTTTTCGGGATATCGTCATATTAAACAACTAAGAGTGTGGGAGTAGTAAATTAAATTTTAAAGACGCACGACGGCAAAAATTCATTCGCATTCATTCACTCGCTTTAAGGAACAGAGAAAATGAAAAAAACACATTTAAAAATCAAAATGCGGGAAACCTGCCCCAATGCACCCGTTCAGAATTCAAACCAAGGATCCACTTTACTTGACACGCCAACTGAAAATACTGGCGCTGAGTCAGATTTGCTTGTGTACATATTAATAATCAGTGCTAGCATCTTTTAAGATTACACTCTCAACATATTGTGTTAGCAAGTATTGACTAATCCTCCAAGTATTATTTTTACATGACTAATTAGCCGCACCAGTGGCCATGCGAACTAAACGTTAAACTCATATAGTATGATTTGTCGATGATGGGGAGGTTGGGGTTCGAAACCCTGCCGGGTGTACTGAGGGTTTTCAAATCTCCTTCTACACAAATTAATTTACTATATAAATCTATAATAGCCTAGTCCCTAAACAATAACCAGGTGGTAGAAAGCGATAAAAAAAGAATATAAAGTTAGATGTTGGCGCAATGGCTATAGCTACAAGCTCCGATGATTTATCTTACATTGTGGTTTCTCATACGTTTCAAAGAGAATGCTGGTGCATGGTCCTAGCTTTTTAGATTATTCAGCAAAACATTTAATGATAGTTTTGTTAATTCATAGTAACACTCCATTCTAAATATATAATATGACAACAGAAAAAAATAAAATACTGGCCTAAATCATACAATGGACATGATTACAAAATGTTTAGATATTGAATTGATCTTAAAAGTAATAATAGTTCACTTTGAAGAGAAAACATACAATAATATATTATTTTTATTATTCAAATAGATTGATATCCGCTTCGGTAATAGACAAGACTGCCAATGACGGGGGGTTCGTGGTTCGATCCCAGCCGGGGGTACTGAGGATGATTTGTTTCCTAAATGTTTTCCCACTCTTTCTACACGCAAATGCGGGTATACTTCCTCTAAATTCAATCTTACTCATCCCTAACCCATTAGTACATAAGCGTATAGCCCGAGCGGGTATTAAGATGCAGTGCTAAAATGAAAGAAATAAAAATTGCTCATGCCTGTACCGGATAAGGACTTGGTACACATTTATATTTTACTGTAACGTCATTTTAGACTACTGCCCATGCGTAGATCTTTACGACTTTACAGCGCATGCGTGGGTACACACTCCCCCCA
The DNA here is from genome assembly GCA_902151455.1 of Timema bartmani. Lineage (NCBI taxonomy): Eukaryota > Metazoa > Arthropoda > Insecta > Phasmatodea > Timematidae > Timema > Timema bartmani. The sequence goes on along the minus strand of CABFWB010000397.1, from coordinate 213,689 downwards.
TTCCACTATAGCTCTCGCCGACCGTGATGTCATTAAAGGTGAAAGTCTGGTAGTGACTGTTGTTGATCCATTTGAGTTGATGCGCAATAGAGAAGTAATTACTCTAAAAATATATACTTTCAGTAAACTACGATTTCAGAAATTTAAATCATCCATACAATTGCTCGGCGTATTATTGCAATCCACGAAATGAAGTCCTTATATCGATTTTCATTATAAAAGCTTTCTATAAATATGTTAGTTTTAAAACTAGTAGGTATGTATATTTATTTATAGCGTATTTAAAATGGGGCAACAAAGTTTTTTATTTGTTAATGTTTTATGAAAAACATTTTACTTATTGGACAAATTTGTTGCACAGTACATTTTTCTGTTCAATAATTTGGGGAAAAAGTTTTCCTGGACGGTAAAAATCAACTCTTATTTTAACTTGAACAGTACAAATGCATGGTTAAAATTAAAAACAATCATTTAGTCTTGGGTAAAGAGTCAGGATAAAAACAAACACTCCAACATCCTTTAGGATATTTGCATTTACCGAATACTTGTGTACTTCATTATTTTTAAAACTGAATAGTGAGTATTTTGTTGCTTTAGGTAAAATAGACCCTAACTTCTGTTATTTAGTTTATTCGTTCATGTGAACCAGTAAAGTTTTTATGATAAATATATCTACAAATATCTAATTATAAGAAAATTGGCTTTAATTTGTGGGTTTTTCTATGCACCATGTCTTACTTTCCGTTTGGGTTGTCCGCTTATGTACTAATTAGGCTAATGGTTTTAGGGACAAGGAAGGTTATATTTATAATAAGTGTACCCGCATTTGCGTGGAGGGAAATTAGAAAATCGTTTTGGAAAAACCAACCTCAGTACACACGACTGAGATTCGAACCTCGATATCCCCACCGTCGGCAGTCTAGTCTATTGCGATAGTAGCACCTCAGACCATGCGGCCACCTATGGGGGTAATAACTTATGAATTAATTTGTCAATTAAAGCAGTGTTTTACAAGTTTAAGAAAAATGGGTCCTACATCTTATGGGTCGTGTTTTCTATGAGATTAAATTTGAATAAAATCGTTTAACATTCTAATTTTTTTGTTTGTTTTTAGTCACCTTAATTTCAAGTCACTGTTTTTCCTGTAGTATGCCCAAACCAACTTATTTTTTAATCAAGGGCACATAAAAAGTAAATTTTTGTCAAAATAGCTTATTTTTTGTGTGAGGTTGATACGGGGGGGAGTGGGAATATGATAACCACAGTCCACCGGAAGTTATTTAATAACTGAAAAGAGATACCCCTAATTAATAGACGTTAAATTCTTTGAATACGTCACGAATCAAACCCGGGTTCCTTGGACAGACGTGCTACCGACCAAGTTAACATCTCGGATATTAAAATTTGAATACTTTTCTTAACAGGATAATAGCACCAGTTAAAGTTATCCTTGATTGTTCACTTCGCCAAGTAAACAATATTGAAAAACTCGGGGATAACATCATTAATAATAATTTCAAAAGTCATGTTTTAGTTTTGTTATTAATGCTCTCAAATTTTCCATCACAATGGCCCCGAAAATAGGCACGAGTCCAGAAGATTTCACGGCATTAAATTTTTTCCTTACAAATTCAAAATAGTTTTGTATTATTAATATTATCATCATTATTATTACTACTATTATTATACTCCAAACGTAAGAAATATATTTGATGCCTTTGTATATCACGATAATATATAGACTCTATAACACCATATCTAATACATAAACATTACTCATACTATATTTTAAAAAAAGTTTATAGAAAAAAATAATCAAAAGGTCAGCCAAGAAAAGTTCTTCAGTAGCTACTAGTAGCCGAGAAAAAAAAAATAGTAAAAAAAAACCTCACATATATAGAATTTAAAAAAAATTAAGGTGAAAAAAACGCTAAGGTACATCTCCACACGGTCAAGTCCAAAGACTAACTATAAAATATGACTAAGAGTAGTCTTTCCTAGTCGTCTGCGCTACCGGTTTCTTTGCCGCTTGCTAAAAGAAAAAAATATCTAGCTACCCCCCCACCCTTTATTTCTTCTTCTTTGACTCCGTGTATGGAGACACGTTAATAAATAATAAAGTATATGTGTGAGAGAGGTAGAGAAGTCTTTGTGAAGAACCGAGTTCTTGATAGTTTACAGGTGGATAGGAGTCGTTCTATCCTGCCGACGAGATAGGTAAGAATTCTTCAATGTAGCAGCCACCGACAAACCCTTCAACCCTTCGAGACATCATTCCAGCTGGGATATGATGCGTTTCTTAAAAAAGATCTAGATAACCCAATTTATTTTTTATGAAAACTTACTTTTATTTATTCAATTAGTGAACGAGAATTCGTTAGTGATTTTCTTAAGTGCACGTATATTAGCCAGCATTTATGCAGGACGTTAGAAGGTCATGGTTCAAATCCCTACCGAGTACATTGAGGTAGTATTTTATAAATGGTTCCTCAATCATCCACCACGTAAATGCTGGTACATTTTCTTTAAATTCTACCTTCCCGTCCCCAACCCCATATCCCGGACTAGTGACGCTTAGGAGACGCCATGGAGTGAGCATGGGAATATCACAGTGAAAATCCCATGTGTAAAATTCAATCTCCAATGGTCCCGGGTTCGATTCGAACTTAAAGATCCTCGTTAATGGCACAAAGTGCAATACATGTCTAACATTTTAAGGGTTAGACAACTTGGTAATATTGAACAATGATCTAAAAAAATAATGTTTGGTTACTATATTACAATTAATAAATTACATATTACCAAACTTTCCCTTTCCTCCCTTGAAAAAAAAAGTTATCATGAAGAGATTTGATATTGGGTTAATTTTTCCATTCTACTTGAATATTAAAAATTCTTTAATTCTCCTGCACTATTGCAAATTCAACATTTTTGCTAGACTCCGGATAATATGCTACGTATAATAATAGTATTCTGACACTTGTAAGTTGGCATTCAGATTTGAATCGTATATTTTAGACCACGTCCAGGCTATCAGCATTTAATTACAAAAATACCCGCCTAGGGGATCGCATGTTTACGCTACTCACGCTGTATACCAGACTGCCGATGACAGGGAGATCAAGGTTTCAATCTCGGTCGAGTGTACTGAGGGTGGTTTTTAAAAATAGTTTTCCACTCTCCCTCCTAGCAAATGTTGGTACACTTCCTATAAATATAACCTTCTTTATATCTAAAACTATAAGCGTAATTAGTATACAAGCGTATAGCCCAAACGGGTAGTAAAACGTGGTGCTAAAAAAATACAATAGTGGGGTAGAAATTAAGGATAAAATATTTAGAAGAACTGTAACCGCAATTGTATGGAAGAAGAGTGGAAAACAATGGAAGAAAAACTATATTCATTACACCCGACTGAAATTCAAACTATGACCTAGGAGAAAGGCTAGAATAACGGAAGGTGAAAATTAATTTTAGGAAACCAATAATCAGTGCACCTGGCTCGAGATTCGAGTCCCCGTCACTGGCAACCAGATTATACAAGCTTGACGTAAATTGATGCAGGGTTAAAAGAAAAGTTTGAATCTTAAAGCGCAAGGGATGTCATTTGTTTTTATTATTAACATAACCTTCATTAGAACAGAATGTATAGGCCAAAGAAGCTGAACAAAAGTATACATAATGATAGTTCGCAAATTTAGAACTTGATTGCAGAAAGTTTTATCAACAAGATTTATTGATTTTTAACCATGGCCAAATAAAAAGTTATTTATAAGTATTTTAAATTATTTTCCCTCGCTTTCAAAAATTGGTTTTTGAGAGTGAGTCCCAATAGAGTAGAGGGTCACTAACAATAAGTTTATCATACTATTAACAATATAGCTGCCAAAATTAACTTACATTTTATCTTTGTAAATTACCTATTTTGGCTATCGTTTATGCTTGTACAGTACTCATAAAAAATTTAAATAAACTCAAATCAATATTATTTAAAACATATAACAAAATTAGCGTTAAGAAATTCCTCCTTTTCTTTCTGCCTTTTTTGTTACTGAAAATCATTTGGCGTGAGTAATTATTTGACTAATTATCAAAGGCCATAAAATTGATGTTTTTCTACTTATTGGAGGTGTTAAGTTTAAAGCCCGTAGCGAAAATTATGTTTTTGTGTGTGTGTGTGTTTACGATATTCATGCACTGTGTCTTACTACCCATCCGGGCTATCAACATACTTTCACTGATAGAACGAGGAGGCTGAAAAAACTTACAGTAAATTATACCAACATTTGCGCCGAGGGGGAATAAGAAACAATTTATTTAAAAAATTCAAAAAATTCTACAGGAATTTGAATTTCGACCTCCGCATATCCAACAAACCAAGCAAGACGAGACTTAACACCTATGAACTGCTCCAAGTAATTTGTTCAAGATAACTCAAATTTTTCTGACAGCTGAAAATTTTAAGATAAAAAAAGATGAATTCATCAAGCTCATGAAATAATTATTTTTGTCAAGAGATGTTACGTGACGATTTACATAATTTGTCAAAATAGCAATACACGTTTGCAAGGCGGAATTATATGAAAGATTTGTTTTCCCTAGCTAGCTTGAAAACTAGAGTCTATCTACGGTTGGAGTGTAGTTAAAGCAGCAGTTGCACGTGTATAGTAGCTAAAGTAGGTAATTAAATCAGCTAGCTAAATTTAGTGAAATTTAACTACTTGCATCATGTAGACATGTTCGTTTAGTACTTGAGCAAGTAAAGATTTTAGTTAACTATTTAGTCAAGTGAATAGAAATAATTTCTATTTACTTTGTGTAAGTAGGCTTCCCCCATCCCGTTTCACTGTAACTAAAAGCGAAATAAATAAGTGTAGACAGGCCAATTTATTGAAGTTGATTAGTGGAAGAAGTGTTTGGTGTTTGTTATTTGTGAGTGTGAAACATTGTATTGTGAAACGGCTTACAAAATAAATTGAGAACATCATGAGAATCGAGGTTGTTTGGAGTTGCAGAAATAAATAATAAAATACGGGCTTTTTGATCAACTTCTAATTAATTTATAATTTTACTTTGGCAGGAATAGCAGCTCTAATTACTGTGTCATTTTTTGTAGTTGAAAGGCAATGTTGGTCCAACAGCCTGTTAAATTGGTCTTTGGTCATCTTCATACAATTTCTGTATTCCTACAAATCATTAGCAAATTATTTCAGTAACATAGAAGAAGCGCCATAAGTTACTCTCCGAGACAACCATTTTCTAGATCCACAAACGCTTCTTTTTATTAAGTTCACTTGTAATCTCATCTGCTAGCTCAGCTTATAAATGTAAAATACATTTTTCAATGATTCAAGAATAATCGTGCATTGCCCCATTTTAATTTATGTCAGCTAAACAATTATGCTAAATGCGTGTAGACATGCTCTAAACACTAAAACACTAAATTTTAGCTACTTGTTTTAGTTACTACACGTGTAAATGCGCCTTCAGTGATAGCTAACAGTAGGTTATTTATTGCAAACATTGGCTGAAAGTATTATTAGAATCGTTTGATAACACTTTTTAATTGATAATATAGTATTACCAAGCAAATAATTATTATTTACAAATAGTTTGATATCAGTGACTTTCAGACATGAATATTTGCAAATAAAGAACCTTCGACTAGCTGTCACTTATCAACACTCCCACAGTAGATTGACTCAGAAAAGGCCTAAGTCACTGTGAAAAAATTATAAATATTTTCGTCAAACTCAAAAGTGTTTACATCAGAAAATGCCTAAGTCACTGTGAACAAATTATAAATATTTTCGTCAAACTCAAAAGTGTTTACATCTTTTATAGCAAAAAACTTTTTTTTGGCCAAAATAAACAAAATATTTCTTCGGTAGATACATTTTTTCAGCACCTCATTTTACTACCCGGGTTATAAGCTTATGTACTAATTACGCCAATGGTTTTAGGGATGAATAAGGTTATATTTTTAGAAATTGTACCCGCATTTGTTTGGAAGGAAAGTGGAAAACCATGTTGGAAAAATCACCCTCATTAATCTAGAGTGAGATTCGAGCCTCGATATCTGCGTCATCGGCAGTCAAGTCTAATGAGAGAGTAGCACCTTAGACAACGCAACCACCGAAGCGGATCATAAGAAATAATTTTATATTAATTCCAGTAAACATCAAACTCTTGTACTGTTGAAGATTTTGTCAGTATTTAAAGCTCAATATCTCAGCTACCTAGGCATACCCCTTAAGTAAGCATTCCTAAAAACATCTATTATTTTGTTAATCACTATAAACACCTATACATTTTAATTAACATTTCAAATTTTCAAAAATATGTTATTTGTAGATACTCTGAAATTATGTATATGCCTATTTGTAAAAGTAAGAATATATTCTTATTTTTATCATGGAAAACAATTTCTATAGACCAAATTTGAAATAAATATCAAAGGCCTTTTTCAAAAATAAATTCAAATTTTACAAAAATTTCATTAAGTAAATTATTCTGAAATTAATCTATTTGGGGAAAATAAAGATATATTATTTTGTATCATTCAAAATAGTCCCCAGATACTAATTTTGAATAAAATCCGTCATCAATAAAATACTATTAAACAATTTTTTATTAAGAAAACAAATATAAAAAATACTGTAAAAAACTGATCATATATAAATTTTCAACCAAATCATTTGATCAATTTTGAAAATATTACAAGAAATTTTTTAAAAAAGCTCATCAGTAAATTACCTTTAATTTAAGATCTTGTAGTCAACATATTTTTTTTAAATCTTGAGGTACATAGAGCCATATAACATCTAAATATAAAGTTTTAACAAAATCCATCAAACCGTTTCAGGAACAGAAGGACAAAATCGTAAAGTCCACATTTTTGGGTTCGGGGCCGCATAACACGTAAAGATTCATCATAATCTCCAGGCAGAAAATTTTCACGACTATAATACTGTTTTTTTTGTGAGAAAGTGAAAAATCAAACGTAGCCGTAAGTCGTAATATAAAACTTAGACAATGTCTTTAACACTAAGTACAGTACATGACTGCAACCCTGTATCCAAAAGAAATAGATTCATAGAGATCAAATTCATGCGTTCCGAAAAGGTTGACAAATTTAAATTCTTGAAAACTGCTCCAACAGATCACTCTGCATCAAGATAAAATAATTTAGTATTTTTTGATAAAATTACACTTTGAAGAACTTAATGGCTTGTATGCATTCCCAAACATATAAAGGATACTAATCAACGCGCGCAGGCTGAAATGGGGTAGCCTACTAATGTGGTGCATATGGCTAACGACAGGCATATACACACAATTTTAGTAGGGAAACCTGAATATACAAGACCTCTTGGTAGGTCAAGTCGTCAATGGAAGAATAATATGAACATGGATTTGAAAGAGATTATGTGTCATGTTAAGGATTTGATGGAGTCCTCATTCTGGTGGCCATCAACATTCGAGCTCCTTAAACGGTGGGAGTGTAGGGGACGTGAGAAAAGAACAGTGTTTTTCTCGTTTTCATGTCAATTTTGTTTTTGTCAAAATAAATAAAATATTTCTCCACAGAGTTTAATTTTATTCACATGGTGATATCAACAGTTCTTGAATTTCTCTCTTAGGGTGTTCTAGAATTGAATGACAACTTTTTCTCTTAGGTTAAAAAGTTTATCATCTAATGCTAATATATTCAGTCATGACAGATCTTCAAAAACTGTTGATATCACCATGTGAAGAAAATTAGGCCGCCCGCGTGCAATCGACCAGAAAAATGCGCGGCCAATCAAGCGTGGGAAGTCGCTACAGAGTGTGTACAGTCTAGTCTTGCAATGAACGCGGGGAAAGTAGCTGCTATTTGGTACCTCTTCAACAAGCTAGTTCCATCGAGTGACTGAACTGATTGTACTTTGCCGCTGTGTAGTTGACTGCAGGTGTGCGCCCACCCATAGCATTCTGTGAAAACAACTGGCCGCGTGTGCGTTGTCCGTCCGTATATTCACTGACCGCCGCAGCCAAAGTCCGCGTCGTGCCATAAAACTGAAATAACATTCGATTTTCAACTCGAGCAAAAACTTATCAGTAGCTGTAATGTGAGTGGTCTGTCAAAGAGACCGCAGGATCCTTCTCACTTTTCCTCTCCCCCTCCTGCCCTTCAAGTTGTTTTTATTCTTCTGTTTGACACTGTCCCTTCCCCTCCTCCCTTCATCCTTACCCCTGATAGACGTGCGCTCGGTCAGCCAACACTCAGTAGCAGCACTAGCTGGGGCCAATCTAGATTCTAATTTAACTAATATCTCAAGTTTTTGTGTCGTGACCACAGGATTCTATCACGAAATATTTATCTCACAGCTCATAGCTAGGACCCTATGGTTTTAATTTAGTTTAGTTTTCCATAATTCTCTGGTAAAATGAAGATTTTTTTTGACAAATTACTATTTTTTTTCTCGTTACCCAAGTAAAAAAATATCCTAGATACACTCTTAAATCTGTTGGCATTTTTTTTTCCTTCTTCAACGTACTCTTATTAATTGCTGATAAATTAGATCAATTAGACGCACATGTTTCGGTATATCTTTCGATTACTATGGTGGCCTCTTAAATCTGTTAGTCGCGGCGGCAGAAACGCATATATACTTGGCCGCTAGTGTGCGAGTGGCCTAAAATTCTATGTTTCTACTGCAGTAATATTTTATTTATTTTGGTCAAAAAAGTTTTGATACAAAAACTGCAAGAACGCTGACCTTAACTCGCGTCTCCTACACTCCCACCTTAAGGACAGAAAGTTCGTTAGATTGCCTTAAACATATAAATACGCTTATTTTTAATGTTGGATATGTGTATTTTTGGTTGGATTTGAAAATATGCAAGATTATTGATGAAATTACAAAAGAAATTGTGAAAAATCTGACAAAATTTTGTGATTTTTTTAAACATAAATAGGTGACTCTTTCTCTACCCATGAGTATTGGACAGCCCGATGCCGTGTTTAATTTTATCCTCAGTGGCTCAGCCAGTAATTAGTACACGCCATTGTGTGCTACTAGATAGAAGAACGAACGAGAAGTAAGACGCCGCGATAAAAAAAATATATTTCATTCTATCACGCTCTCCTTTATGTTCGGTTCCCGTACAACATGAGTGCAACACAATGACGACAATGTTTATCTATCACATGCACATATTATATAGACCTATACTACCAGTCCAATTTTTGTTAAATAGCCTACTTGCATGTATATTTAAACACAAATATAACTGCTATTTTTTCTAAATACTTGTATATATATGTATATGTTAAAGAAAATAGAACTGCTATGTTTGTTATATAAGTTACTTATATATATGTGTATAATACAAAATAACTACTAGTTTGGTTAAACTATGTTAAGCCGTATGCCTCGCATGTTGCTCACAGACCCTATTTATTTTTATCACCGCGTTCTACTACCTGTTCAGATTATACGAATGTATGATAACTACTCCATTGGGGTAGGGATGAGGAAGGATGCATTTTAGGGACAATTTATTAGAATTTGATTGGAATGAGAGTAGGAAACAATTCAGGTAAAACCACACTCAGTAGACCCAACCAGGATTCGATCCCTGATATCCCCGTTTTCATCAAGATAGTCTAACACAAAAGTTATGCCTTATATCAGGGTTGGCAAATCTATGGCACACGGTTTAGGTAGTTTTTTTTTTATCGTATGGCATTACTGACCGGGAGCGATATAATATCCAGTTCGGTCGCCTGTATGTAGACTATTTGTCGCTCTGATGTCACAGAACTTTGCCCAGCGTACACCTATGGAGGTTGGTCTATACGTCACGCTGTACTCGCTAAGAGCTGATGTGATGATAGTGATATGTGGACGTGGGCCAGTGAAAGTCTTCAAACTAACTTAAGCCTAATTTACCGACCCCTGGTGACCGTTGGGATAATTTCCGGGACCCCTAGGGTTCGTAGCCAGGTGCAATGGCCACTACACTACGGGGCTGGATATCGTTTAGGTCAGGACTGGCCAACCCAATACGTTCCACGGGTCATTTTGACGAACTATATATAATTATCCGCTGGTCACACATAAAATAAAACACTATTTAAAAAATTAAAAATCAAATTTCATTAAAATGTATTTTGTTCATTAACTTTATTATTTATCTACATAAGTGAGATATCTGCTTTTATTTGCGATCATTCAATTTTTTTAAAAATCTACTTCAATATCGGTAGTTGCAAATATTATTTGATTCTCCAGATCTTCATCTATTATTGAAGCTCGAGATATACTTTTATTAAATTTCATTTTCGAAAAAAAAAAAGTTTCGCAAGAATATGTGGATCCAAAGGCACTCACAATTTGTCGGGCAAAATATCTTAATTTATGATACTTTTCCACCGTCATTTACATCTTTTAAAAGTTGATTTTTGATGTGGCGTGAATTTGTTTTAATTAATTGTTGCACCGTAATTGCAGAGTTTAGGAAACAGTAGAAACGTCAATGTGAAATGGAGTATAAAATATCTCAAACACTATCATATTTTGCGAATTCCGAGAAATGGCGATCAAATGCTGCTGAAAGTTTTTTTAAATTTCATTGGCGTGCTTCGAGAAATTCCTATGAAGACCGTTCTTGAAGTCGTTTACAGTTGGGCTTTTTTGTTTGGTTTTTATTGTATTTTGTTTTCAAGTGGTACTAGGCCTATTTCAAACATGTATTTGTAGTTTTTTTTCTTATTTTATCTAAATAAATATATTTAAAATTCTATCCGGCATCGAACTAGCCATTTAGGATCCAAACCCTTAGGTCAGTTGTTAGGATGTATTTTTTCTGAGTTAAGGGTGCCGGGTTCGATTCCCGCATGTTTACAGTGACGAATTGACGCCCAGGAGAACTTTATGTCTTGTGGTTGTTCCTGAGTAAAGTTAATTTGTAAGTCATCTATGAATATATATTAAGTTGATTTAATAAGTGTATGTTGAATATATATATTTAAAAAACTTACTTAAAACTACTGTACAAATAAAAATAGTGTAGGATGTCAGGTTGAGTATAGTATAGTTTGAATAAATCTGGAGTGTAGCCGTTTCGGTGAATGAATGGTCTAATAAAGGCGTCACTTTCACAATATACTGAACTTCTGATGAAGGGGAGATCGAGGTTCAAATCCCAGTCGGCCTACTGAGGGTGATTTTTCCTAAATGGTTTTCCATTCTCCCTCCAAGAAAGTGCTGGTACACTCCCTAAAAATTCAATCTTCCCAATTCCTAGCACATTAGCGTAATTAATACATATGAATATAACCCGAAAAGGTAGTAAGACGTAATGCTAAAAAAAAAATCCACCCCATTGATGTAAATAGCCCAGACGGGGTAGTAAGATGTGAATAAACAATAACGTTTACAATTTTATTTAACATGTATCAAAACTTTTATATGAGATTTAAAACTACTTGAAATAAATTGGCGAGCAAATTAACTTATCATATTCCTAAAGTATAAAAATGAAGCCAATTATAATTTCTATAGTTACTCATCTATCTAATCACTGTCGGTAACTTAACCTCTTTAGTGGTGACGCATTTTAAAGTAATATTCTTAGTAGTCCGTGCTATGACATAAATAAATTGTGGTGACTGAGCATTATCCTCGACGAATATTTTCTCCTTGTCTAGTAGACTACACTGAGTAGTAACTGGTATAGAAACAACTTTCTATGAAGCGGCGAAGAAATACTTTAAAAAAAATATGTCTACATATACAAAAGAAAAAATATGTGTAAGAAAAAAATGTTTTCTTCAAAATAAAATGAAGACATCAGGTGTATCACGACGTTCAATTGTCAATTAATGTTTTTGCTACTGTGTGCCGCTTTGAATTGTATCTGTATGTGTGTGTGTGTGTGTGTGTGTAAAAAAAATACTGCCTTTTATACCCTCTTGTTACAAAAGTACATTTGAACATGAGTCAGCAAAGATGCTTCTTTATTAAGACATTTCTCTAATAGTGAAGTGATGTATATTTTCATAATGACATAATAAATAGAATAACAAAAAATAAGGAACGTAATTAGTGNTTAAAAAAAAGGTAACTCGAGTAAAAAAAAGCTTTGAATCAAATGTAAAAGTGTGTTGTTGCTTTTTTTTTTTTACTTGTTTTAAATTCTCAGTATCCAAATGAAGAAGTTGTATTTGAGGAGTTTTAAAGCGAATGACGGAGCGGTTTGTAGAGTGGCCATGTTATTTTTTTTGTAAGTGTGTATAGAAGCTATGTTCTCTAAGGAGCTAGGGAGGTAGAACAAATTAGGCTGATACTTGAAAGATGTCTCTTTACGGAACGCTAGCCAATAGCGTCACACTTTCTTTGTGTTTATGTTTCATAGTTTTAATATCCATAGCCATGTGTGAGAACGTTCCCCCAACACTTTAAATATACCTTGTTCGAATCCCAGATACTTTAAATAAAAAGAGGAAGCCATTTCAGAGTAATTTAATTAGGGCGTTCTAGGTAGGCCTAGTAGCAATTATGGCATACAAAGTACATTTTCTTTTTCTTCTTTTTCAACCGCGTCTTATCAAATGTTTGAGTCGTGCGCATACTAATTAATTACGTTAATATTATAAATATGAGCAAGGTAGAATTTTATAGGTAATGTACTCGCATTTGCACAGTGGGAGGATGAGAACCCATTCGGGAAAAAAACACCCTCAGGACACCCAGCCGGGATCCAAGCCCCGTCCTCCCCGTCACCGGCAAACCAAACTAAATGAGCCCTATATTTAGAACACGTGACCACCGACGCGGGTGTCAGGTACTGTACCTAAAAGATAAGCTAAAATGTAGTTCGAATCATTGATTTAAATTTTTTTATCCGCGTCTTTCTTTCTGCACGGGCAATCCACATTTAGCTACACTAATGGGGTAGGGAGGATGAGGTCCAAATTGAAATAAAATGTAACTACTCTTGCGTGGAGAGATAGAGTGGGAAAACCTTTAAGAAAAAAATACCCTGAATACACCCAGCAGGAATTCAAACCACGACCTTCTCGTCACGGGAAAAATAAAAAAGTTTAGTTTTCACTTTAATGAATATGTCAATATAACGGTTTATAAAATTACAACATAATATGTTACAGTCTACGAGAACATTTGAGCCTAGTCGATTTTGTCTACCAAATAGACCGAAATTTAACACATGGGCTAAAAGCGGCTTAATCTAAGGAATAGGCATGAGGATGGTTGCTTACAGAGGATGAGAAAACCACAGTGATAAATCATGTGTGTAAAATCACCTTCATTGGACCAAACAGAGAATCAAATCCCAACCTACCAGTCAACGGTGCCCTTGCGCGATACGAGTATAACGGCTTAAACCATATGGCTATAAATAACCTATAGTTCTTAAATTCTTTTAGCATCATATCTTACTACCCGTTCTGGTTATACGCACATGTACGGCCTACTAATTACTATAATATGTTAAAGATTTGCAAGGTTGAATTTAGAGGACGTGTACTCGCATTTGTGCAGAGAGAGAAAGATGAAAATCATTTAGTAAAAGCCACCCTAAGTACATCCGACCGGGATTCGAACCACGATCTCCCTGTCATTGACAGTCTAGTCTATTGCGAGATTGACGCCTTAGCCCATGTGGCAACCGAAGCAGGTTTTTAATGTTAAATGTTTGTTTACCTAGCGATATATTTTTGTATCATTTCCTTAAAATAACTAAAATTATTTGTCTTAGTCTAAATTATCAACGTTTTTTAGACAATTTAATTGTCTGATAAGATTTTATTAAAACAATAGCTTTTAAAATTCACCTGATTGCCAAACCCTTCCTTCGCCTCTGACAAGACGTGTATTAATCTACAACTTGTGAATGTGTGGAATGCCAGGCCTCCCCCGTGGTTCGGATTCCACGTTAAACTGTAGGTCCTCCATTTCATCTAACAATCACCCTACCATTACACTTTAGAATAAGTGCGTATAAACCGAACGGGTAGCAAGACGCGGTGCTAATAATAGTAATAATAATAATAATAATAATAATAATAATAATAATAATAGCTTTTAAAAATAATTTATGAACGTTGAAATGAAAAAAAGGATAGAAGGAATAGATATTTTCTTTCTTTGTAATATTAGTGCATTGATAATTTTCTTAATCAAATTCTTTTGTCATTAACATGGGTTTATATTTCAGACTTAGCAATTTTATTTTGTTTCTCTAAAAATTAATAAAGGAAGGTTTTTTCCCTATTTGTCCTTTTGAATCTTTTTTTTGTAGTTTTACATTTGTTAAGCTTAAACTTATCAGTTAACATTTCAGCAAGTGTAAAAAGAATAAAAAAACCTCCCAACATTTTTGTTATCTTTGAAAGATAGAATAATGTAATACCCAAAACTAAAAATATAACACTTGTTTAATATTCCTTTAAATATACCTAAATTCTCATAAAAAAAATTAAAGTGGATATATATTACTAGCCGACAGCTCTATATAATAGTAGGTCTGTATAATAATAGTTTTAGCCTGCACTAATTGTTTTCAGCAATGAGGTTTTGATTAGTACATTTTCAAAGTCAAATTTAATTTTAAAACACTTTATTAAAGGCATATTCTGAAAATTGAAAAATACACCCGGACACGGGGAAACGAACCCGGGACCTTTGGCTTAGTACGCCAATGCTCCAGCCACTGAGATATCCAGGAATATGAGTGAAGAATGACCCTGAGCACGGGACAATTCCTGGATAACTCAGTGGTTAGAGCATTGGCGTACTAAGCCAAAGGTCCCGGGTTCGTTTTCCCGTGTCCGGGATTCATTTTTCAATTTTCAGAATATGATATCTAGATGCGAGTAAATCCTCACTAAAACAAATACAATAGCTTTGGCTATTTGATTCTTAAATATGCAATCCCTTACAATTATAGTAATTGTACAAGTGGCAGCAATAAGCCAACTGCCGAGTCGAGGGTGGCTGCGTTATCTGATAGCTCGTGATCTTAATAAAATCACACATTTGTAGCCAACAATTTCCGCCCGTCCATCATAGACTCTGCCTTGAAATATGAGTGAAGAATGACCCTGAGCACGGGGTGATTCCTGGATAGCTCAGTGGTAGAGCATTGGCGTACTAAGCCAAAGGTCCCGGGTTCGTTTTCCCGTGTCCGGGTGTATTTTTCAATTTTCAGAATATAACATCTAGATTGGAGTAAATCCTCACTAAAACAAATATAATAGCTTTGGCTATTTGATTCTTTATTAAAGGCAGTATGAGTGAATGTAATAATTATAGGGCAATTAGTTTGTTGAATATTTCAAGCAGTCTTTGGGAGAGTTTTAATTGAGAGGGTGCGTGAAAAAACTGCAGACAAGATTTGGGGTGTGCAATGTGGCCTCACGCCAAGTAGAGTTTGCATGGACCAGATATTTGTATTGCAACAAGGGCTTGAGAAATATATGGCAGTAAGGAAGAAATCTTACTGTGCATTCATTGATCTGGAGAAAGCGCACAATCGGGTGAATATGAAGTATGTTATGGAATGTTCTTAATGAAGATGGTATGGATGCATGGTTAATAAATGCAGTTACGGTGGTGTATGAGCGAGCGGTTTCACATTGAACAGAGTGTTAGATAAGGTTGTGTTATGTCTCCATAGTTGATTAATGTATTCATGGATACTTGTATGAAGGATACGTGTGAGGACAGGGTTGGTGTACAAATAGACAATGTGAATGTGAGAGTGCTGTTATATTCAGATGATGACATATCCATGGCTGAGAAAGAAAGGGATTTGTAGAATGCATAAAATCGTTTGAATGTGACGACAGGCAGAATGGATCATCATATAAATGTCTCCAAAACTAAGTTGATAGTCAGGAAATGACTGTCAGCTTAGTATAAATGAAAAACTGTTAGACATGAATGATTTTGTGTATCTGAGTAAAATGTTCTGTAAAAATGGAAGGATAGATGTTGAAATCGACAGACGGGTGAATGCATCTCGGAGAGTATTTGGATGTATGTGGATTATTGCGAAGAATGAAGTAATATCGAAAGAGACAAATATGGCAATATATAAAAGTTTGTTAACGCCAACATTGTTTTATGGGTGTGAAGCGTGGGTTTGTTAAGAGGAACACAAGAGCAAAGTGAATGCAGTTGGAATGAAATATCTAAGAATTGTCTGTGGAAAAACTCGTATGGACAGTCAGTAATGAGTGGGTGTTGAAGGAGTGCGGTTTGAAAGGGAATGCGAGAGGTAAATATGAAAGAAGCGTGTTACGTTGGATGAGTGTGGATCAACGAAGTAGATACAGGATGTTCGGAAACTCATATCCCAAACTGCACATATAGCTTGTATGAACCAAAAGTAATACAAAATACTTATACACTTACATCCTGAAAGCTATGCTGATACCATAAAATAGTGTTCAAAGTTTCGGCATACAGCGCCGTGATAAAAAAAAGCAGTGCAAGCATTTTGTACAACAGGTTGCATAAGAGTTAGCCGCTCGGCACTACACACCTCGACATCTTGGAGTACGGCAGCAGAACATACCACAATTAATAATAAACAACATACCACAATTAATAATAAACAACACACCAGTTCATCTAGAAAGGCGAATACGTTCTTAGGGTAATTATTAACGGTCCTAAATCACAAAAAATACTTGCCATTATTACATGTGCAGTGCCGCGCGACTAACTCCCATGTGACTTGTTGTACACGCATGCTTGACAGCTTTGCTCTCCCGGTGCTGTACGCCGAAACTTTGAACCTAATTTAATGGTATTAGCATATGTTTCCGGATGTCAGAGTACAGGGATTTTGTATTACTTTTGGTTCAAACAAGCTATATGTGCAGTTTGGGCTATGAATTTCCAAACACCCTATTTATAAAAGTAGAGTGTGGATCAAAAGGAAAGGATAGGCCATGTAAGAATTGGCTAAATGTGGTAGATGAATTTGTGAAAATGAAAAACATTAAGAGTTTAAAGAATAAAAGAGCATGCATGACTTGGTGTATGGATTTTGTTGAAGCGAAGGGAGTATGCAGGTTAGGAATGGGTGGAGAAAGTTAGTGAGGATGGATTAAGTACGGAGTTGCTTTTTTTTAGCTATGTGCACAGTTTCTTGCCTACCCCGTAAGGAAATGGCGTGAATAGGTATGTATATACATATTATTATACTAAGGCATAATATATGTTTAGTTACGGCAATCAATTATACTTTTTTTTTCACCCTGTCTTACTAGTCGATTGGATTATACGTTTGTATACTAATTAAATACGCTAGTGGTTTTAGGGGTAAGGAAGGTTATATTCATAGGAAATGTATCCGCATTTGATTAGAGGGAAAGTGCAAAACCATTCTGGAAAAAAAAAAACTATGCACACCCAAACCTCGAACTTCTAAATTCGAACCTCAATCTCCCCGTCATCGGCAGTTTAGTCTACTGCGAGTGTAACGTTTTAGACCATACGGCCATTGAAGAGGGTATCTGAATAGTTAAAAAATACACACATAAAACGTTGTGTTCCTATATGTACTATACTGCATAAAAATTATATTCTCTAAATAAAATACTAATCCTTAACCTCGCGTGTATGAATTCGAAACTATAGTGACACCCGTGCTTTTGATATACGTGTTTGTTTCATTGGGAAAAAAACAACATGGTATTACCTCGAATACTAATTATTTTAATTATTTCCACCCAGAGCTGAAAAGCTTATCTGTGTTTCGAGAGTCACATTTAATTTCATGTCCATTAAGTTGTTATTAAAAGTATACACATGTAAATACTTCCCAAAACATATCCTCCTCTATATTCACACAGGCCAGCAACATAAATAACATGCTCATAGTAGATAATTAATTATTCATACAAAACGCAAGCTGATATGTATATAGTGAAGATTTAATTATTAATTATGACAATTAAAATGTGTCGTTTCGAAACGAAAAACGAGCAACTAAAGCTTGTACCGTAGTATTTTAGGGCAGGGCGGGGGTAAGGTAGTGAGAGTGATTATAACACACACTTGTTGGTTCCGTGTGTTCGGTCAGTGGGTTCAGAGCTTAGGCCTGGTATACGTGCAGAGTTAAATGGGGGCCAGTCTTCTAATTGTACATTTATAGTAAGCTTAGGAGTCGTAGTTTATTTCTGTACTTTAGGAAACAATAACTATAACAATTATTCGTTGTGAGGGTTAATACACAACGTTACAGTTCATAGTCAGCCTAGTAGTCGTAGTTTATCTCTATGCTTTAGAAAACTATTGTAGCAACAATTCGTAAAGAGTTAAATGGGGGCTAGCCTAGTAATTATACAGTTTATATATATATATTTTTAATCGCCACGACGGGTTACCTGTTCAGGCTATACGTATACATGATAATTACTTTAATGGTGTAGGGATAAGGAAAGAAGCATTTTAGAGCTAGTATACCCACATCACCGTGGAAAGAGGGTTGACAACCATTTAGGGAAAACCATCCTCAGTGGACCTGACCGAGATTTGAACCCCAATCTCCCCGTCATAAGAAGGCCAGTCCAATACGAAAGTGCTTGAACCATTCGGTCAATGAATTGGGTAGTTTATAGTAGATCTATCAGTCATGGTTTATTTTATATTTTAGTAAACAATTGTAACAAAATCACGAAGAGTTAATTAAAACCATCGATATATAATTACTAAACGAAAACATTCATTATTTTAAGTTTTATATATTGCCACGTATAAATATACATATTTAATGATTTTTACAAAAGTTGTTAAAATTGCCATACTTGCCCGAGCTGGACCTTCCCGGAACGCTCTATAAAGCTCCGTCTACAGACTCCGTATCCATAGGTCCATAGTACGTAGTGCATGGTCCTTAAAAATTCAATTTTGGTCAACACAGTCCGTACCCTTAATCATGTTTCCATGCCTGCTAACCAATGAGATAGTAAGACACTTCGTCCAATAAAACTCTTCGAACGAAAATCGTTTACAGCAAGGAGCAACCGCCAAGAAGTCAACTGATCAATAAATGAAAATAAACTTTTTTTTAAGAAAACGTTCATAATATACTTGAAATGTAGGTTAAATACAGTAACAACAACATGATTTGAACTATCAAACCTATAAATAGCAACGGATCCTTTCGCTGCCATTGGTGCTTTTATTTTGATGTACGCGCATACATTTACTTAGGTGTGATTGCAAGTCCTTATAAACTAGTCCTTAGAAGATTGAAGCTGACCAACTTTTATGGCGTAAGGACCAGGATAATGATAGGGATCAGGACTCTGTTGGCAGAGCAATCTGATAATGTAGCCTCGATTTTTTACGGGCCGTGGACTGCGGACCACGGACTTGGGGATACGCACTCTGCAGATGGGGCTTAACACGGTCAGGGTTTAAGTTATGGTATTAGGATATTCTTGCGGATCAACTTTAACACTAATTATTGGCCTTTTAAGTTTAGGAATTTGTTCCGTTAGTGGTTTCTCAAGTTTCACCCGTTGTTTTCGAGTGTTTTCACGAAAGATAGTGTCGCACACATTTATTATAATTAAAGTGGGATGGTCTTGTGGCACAAATTCAACACTAATTATTATTTATTAATGGCCTTATATGTTTGAGAATTTGTGCCACCAGTTGATCTAACGAGGCAACTCCCACTGACATGGATAGTATCATCTCAGATAAGTTAAGACTAGCCTCATTAAATTCCATGACTTTCCATCATTTTCAAATGAACTGTGCCGACGCTGATCTAGTCCAAACCAATGGGTGACAACTAACTAATTCAGTGCCTCTGTTTAATAGGCCTACATAAAGTTATCTCTAAGCATAAGTGAATTCTACCCTTTTGTTCAACATTTCAAACAAATTGTAAAAAGTCCGTATATCTTGCGCTTAAACGCCCAAGTGTAATTCCTGGTTTTTAAACCCCCAAATCTTGTAAATTTAAGTGCAATTAAAACTTTTCGGAAATTAGGTACTATGAGAATGTATCTGAAATATGTAAAATATGTGAAACTATTGTTCGGTTTTGATTTTGTTTCAGTATTAAAGACAAGACCTCTCAAACCCTTTAGAGTTCATTAAAGAGGAAAAGGGTCCATTTCAACTATACGCCCTTACATAATTTGTGATTTAAAGTAAAATAAGGTAAAGTGACTATAATAGGCGTAAGTGTTTGGAATAGTCTTAAACATAAGTAAAAAGAGGCCAACTATTAAAAACATACAAAACAGTTAATAATTAAGAGAAAATAGAGACCATAATTTAATTTCGGTAAATATTTAATAAGATCAAAAGACTGGGATGATATACTCTAATGTCACTTTATAAACATTGGTTTTTCTTAGCACCGTGTCTTACTACCCATTCGGGTTATACACCTATGTACTAATCACGCTAATGCGTTTAGGATGAGGAAATTTGAATTCAGAGAAAATGTACCCGTATTTGCGTGGAGAGTAAGAGAGAAGGAAACCATTTAGGGAAAACCACTCTTAGTACACCCGACTGGGATGAGCACCAATCTCCCCGTCAACGGCGGTCTATACTATTGCGAGAGTGACGCCTTGGGGCTTAGACCATGAGGCCACCGAAGCAGGTTATAAACAGCATTGTATTGCACTTATGTACCATTTGTCTACCCTGAAAGGTGCCAACCTTACCTTATATTATTCCATTATGGTATAGCGCTTAAAAATGTGGTCCAACTGGCAGTTCGTGGGCCAAATGCGGCCCGCGCTCCACCTAGGAGGAAAATTAAAGGGAAACCCTCGGTGGCAGATGTTAAATAGCTAATGATTCTAACGAAAATATTTATTTAAAAAAATCATGATCGCATTTTATTATGCATTTATTTGATTAATAAAAATATAATCCACTTCGGTGGCCGCGTAGTCTGACGCGCTACACTCGTGTTGGACTAGACTGCCGAAGACGGGTAGATCGGGGTTCAATCCCGGTCAGGTGCATTGAGGGTGGTTTTTCCTTAATGGTTTTCCACTCTCCATCCACGCAAATGTGGGTGAATTTCCTCTCAATTAAGTTTTCTTAATCCCTAACCCATTAGTGTAATTAGTACATAGGCGTATAGCCCAACCGGGTAATAAGACACGGTGCTAAAAAAAAATATTAGTACAAAGTATCAGTCTTGAAGCCATGTCTGGACAAGATTCTTCTTATCATATCATATGATGATGCGTATCCAGACATGTCTTCAAATCCGTGAAGGACATTTCCAACATATTTTTAGGAAGAACTTCAACGAGGTACGTGATAATTTACTGCACACTAACTCTTGGAAGCCTATAGTATCTATTCTTTAACTGCGTCTGTATTTAAACATCGTCGAAAAATATTACCCGCGTTGTTACCAATTTACGCACAAATTTTCGTGAGTTCTCTTTTGTTTTGCTAATAGTTTGCATGGTATTTGGTCAATCACACAGTATTAGTCAACTTATACTGAATTTGCTACTGAATTAAGCAACTAAGCATCTAAGAATCTGTACGGGATATGAGTATGTGTAATTATCTTTATAAACCAACGCTGTTCCTAATATACCTGTAAAGCGTTGATTTTAAATAATATACATTTAACGTGTCATTATTTAACATGTGAGCATAATTTTCTTAGAATTTTCTTGAAATTCTAAAATCATTTTATGGAAGCCATTTAAGATAGTTGAAATTTAAATGGCACATGACACACCTTAAAGTAATATTTATAATTTCTCATACAAAGAGAGAGCATTGTAATCTTACAAATTATCGATCTCGCGATTATATGCTCCAGAACATAAAAAAAAGTTGATTTTACGATTCTGTGTGTCCCTCCTGTTTGTCTTTCCCCCAGCCTAGATCTGAAACTGTTAGATTGACTTTATTCAAAACTGATATTTAGATTTTATAAACCTCAGGATGGATTTTTTCTTACTCTAGCCCTTCAAATTAATGTTAATTTACTAATGAGGTTTTTTTAATTCAAAATTTTTAGAAAATTGCCTTAACGGTTTAGTTTAAAATGGATAGGAGTTTGGATTAGGAGATGGAAGGGAGTTTTTGACTCGACAAATAAGATATTGTTATTTTTTTTAGCTTTAAAATAATAAACTTATAGGCTACCTATATACAATTATATATATATTTGTTTTTCTTAAAAAAAATTCATTTGATAGTAGTTTACTGATAAAAGATTTTAAAAACTCCTATCAAAAAAATAAGATTTTTTGAAAATCTTATTTTAAAAAAATGTTTCAAGCCATTTTGTTAAAATTGGAATTTGAGACGATGTTACTTGATAAATAAAATAGTTTAACTAATCATGACAAATTAATTTCTTTTCTTTTTTTAAATAGCTTTTGAGATTTACTAGTTCACAAAAGGTATCTGGGAATATTTTTATTAGACTAGTAAATAAGGGTATATTTTAATTTTTACAAGTATCAATAATTTAAAGTTTGTTTACAAATAACTTATTTGAAAAAAAAAATCAACGATTTTGATAATTTTGTTTAAAATTTTAATATGAAGAGTATTTATTATGATTTACAATATGCTATGTTTATTTTACGGAGGAAAACTTACTTAATGGTAGCTTACTGTAAGCCTATTTTTGGAAATTTTGTTCTTCACTATAAATCTCTATCTGAGAAAGTTTATACGAATGTGTTAGACAATTTATTTTATATTCGTGTTTTTGGAGAGTGTCAGTAAATTAGGTCTAAGAAATGTAGCGATTTATAAAATTAAAGTGGTAGGAATTTTATAGCAAATTAGCCTAAGCGCAAAGCAAAAAAGTTAAAAAAAAGTCTGAATGAGTGAAAAATACTCGTCCGTGATGATCTACAGTATATTGCTTCCAGAATTGTAAATTTAAACTTTTAATCTTCTAAATTGATTATAGTATTTTTTATTTAATCCATATAAGTAAACCTTGCAATGATCTAAAAATAAAAAAAAGGAGACAAAATTGATAATAAAACCACTTATAAACAAACATGTCATATTTCTGGAACGTTTCCTTTATCATCCAGGGTGACCCGGTGGTCTAGGGGTAAGGTGTCAGAATTCTGTGCTGGGGGTCCGGGAGTCAATCCTCGGTCCCGGCACATATCTATCTGATTGCCAAACCCTTCCTTCACCTCTGACAAGAAGTGTATTAATCACAACTTGTGAATGTGTGGAATGCCATGCCTCCACCGTGGTTCGGATCCCACGTTAAGCTGTAGGTCCTCCATTTCATCTCACAATCACCCTAGCATTGCGAATTAGCGTACGTGCGTATAACCTGAACGGGTAGAAAGACGTGGTGCTAGTTATAATAATAATTTTATTATCCTGCCTATCTGTACTTTAGCCTGAGCATATCATGATGTGATTTGCATAAACTTCGTTAATATAATATATATACTCGCGTGAGAATGTATCAATTGAGTCATTTTTTTGCTCAATGAACACACGTATGCTGAAGAATTTGGACCGAGCTTCGCTCATCCGTAGCCGCGCTTTTGGAAATCTTTGTTTTGGACACTTTATGATGATGTGGGCCATAATTCCGAAAATTAAAAATGTATTCTTAGGTTTGTATAAAGAAATATGATAGGCTAAATATAAAACATAGGCTATACTAAAAGTGGTAGTTATCCTCCAATACAGGCCTACCAGGTTAGAGAAACAAACACCGCGGTTGAACTACGGTTACATTATCATATCATACATTAAATAAATTTGTTCAAAGCTAGCCAGATAAAATAGACCTACTACAGTCAAACTTGATAATTTATACATTATCAAAATTGTTTCTTAAAAATGTATTATAATAATTTGTTTTATCTTTTGGATGTAAAAAATAACAATACATTCATATTAACCATTTAACTACACAGAAATAGAATGAAAACGTACAAATGGAAGACATGTAAATATAATAAGTTTAAAAGTAGCTTGAAAATTGATTCTAATTTAAATTCTATTTTAAAATTTCAAATACTAGTCCAGCGCAATAGCTTATATTTATATTTCTAGCTACACACAATATAAAAATAGTTTTTTAAAGATATTTTTATCTAGAAGATGCATTTTCACCTTTATTTTTAATCGATTCTTAGAGTATTCTATTAGGGTAAAGTATAAAAGTAGGGAAAGATTAATATTAAACGGTACAATGCAGCTATTAGGGTACGCAGATGATTTAGTTTTGTTAGATAATAGTAAGGAAGCTGTTACAATAAATGCAGACATTTTATTAGATAATAGTAAGGAGATTAGGTTTAAAAATGAACATTAAAAGATTAAGCATATGTTCACACAGATAGCACAAATTGAGGACAACAATTTAGAGATTACTGTGAACAACATAGGCTATAATTCGACATGGTTAATGAGTTTACATATTGGAACAATCTTAACTAGCAATCAAGATATTATAGTGTATAATAATAAAAGAGTACAGTCAGGAAATGTATCCTGTTAATCGGTCAGTAAGTTTAACGTTAAGAATGTCAAGGAATGTAAAACTCAGAATACTCGAAACAAAAGTTTAACCGGTTGTTCACTACGGGTGTGAAACGCGGTATCTTACTGTACATGACGAAAACAAATTTAGGGTGATCGAAAACAAGGTGCTTAGGAAGATATTTGGTCGAAAGGGGGATAAAGATGCTGAAGAGTGGAGGAGGTTACATAATGATGAGTTATATACCTTTTACTCATCACAAGACATTGTTAGGTTAGTCAAATCTCGTAGATTACGGTGGACAGGACATGCAGCGCGAATTGAAGAATCTAGAACCGTGTTAAGAGTATTGACTGGCAAACCCAATGGGAAGAGACCATTGGAAAGACCTATATGGAGGTTGGAGGATAACATTAGAATGGACCTGAAAGAGTTAAGGTGTGATGAGGTGGACTGAATATAACAAGCTCAAGATAGGGATAGGTGGCGTACTTTTCTAAGTGCGGCAATCTACTTTCGAGTTTCTAATGCCATATAGTAAGTAAGTAATATGTTTTCCTACTTCCTTAAATAAAAAAACACGATAAAATCAACCAACCAAAAATTATCATGCAATGATATAAACAAATGGTTGTACCAACTTTTGTCAAAATATGATAATTTTTTTATTTACAATTTTTCACACTTTTCGTATTCAAACTCTTTGGTTTTATAGTGCATTATATTTCATTTTTATTTATTTTTTTGAGGTATTTAATGTGCACTTTCTGAGCTGACTGATTATATCAGCACATGAGAATTTCCTATGAGTGAAAACAAAAGGGCCTACCAATTTTGCTGAGAAAGGTATTTTAACATAACTCACAGGGTTTTTTTACATGCCGCAATCTGAAGAAAGATGTGCTACAGAATTTTTATCGCTAAAGAAAAATCCGTTGACCCCGGCTGGGTTTGAACCCACAAATATCTTAGGCGAGCCCTTTACCACAAGAACATCGAGGTCGACTTAGTGCATTAGTGATCATAATTATTTCAAGACAAGTCAATATTTTATTATACATTTTAAAAACTGAAAATAAACGAAAAATTTATTTCTTAGGTTTGTGTATTTCTTACATTAGTGGTAAAGGAGAAGAAAGAAAATAAAAATAATATATTATTCGGTTGGCACTATTGAGTGTATCAAGTTTGTTAGGGATAGCCTATGTTTTAGACACACACACACATACTGATGAGCGGGACATTTACATTGCTATTGTTCCTATGAAGTAGGATTCTATTTTCTATGAATTCATAAAATAAGATGTCTAGGCCTACTTGTTTTGTCAGAAATGCACAAAATTTAATTCGGAGTGGTAGAGGGATGGATGGGGAGGAATAGTATTTTTTTAGTGTAATAGGATGGCAAATAAGAACATGTAAACCAGATAGCTTATTTCCAAGAAATCGGTCCGGAACCAATTTAACACCCAGTTATTTACTGGTTTTTGAGTGAAATAAATTATTTCATAAACTACAGGCGGTCACGTGCATAGCTCTCTAATTGAGAGATTTTTTCCCTAAAATGATTTTACTATAGTATTATTAGGATAGGAAGGAACTTTTGGAAAATATAAACATATTTATTTGCTGATCAACATTAATTATGAAAAGTGACAGCTGCTGATCACAAGGCTTTACATATAATTATATCAAAATGATTTTAATATATTTTATGTAGAAATGTGTTGAATACTTTATTTATCGAATCCGAAGCTTACATTTTCTTTCGACTCTTGAATCCAAATTTGAATCCTTAAATTTTTTTAAATGTGCAATTTTCTTAAAGTGAAAATATTTCGAATTTAATTTAGAAATTGTTGTTTAAGACTTGGTGCCACAGACAAATTATATTTTGCTTGTCATGTATATTACCTATGTCATAAACTATAAAAAAGATAGAACTTTTTTTTAGTAAAATTGATAGTTAAATTTGTTATTTTTTGTGATTTTTGCTATTCTTCCAAATATACACGTCTCTAATTCATTTTACCAATTGCTTAAAATCATTATTTGAATTCAAGGTCTACATAATAAAATTATTGTATTCGAGTTACTTTTTTGAAATTTTGTCCGAATCTCAAATCTTTCGAATACCATAGAATTTGAGGGATTCGAAGAGTTGAGGATTTGACTGTCCCATCACAACGGCTTTATGATTGTAAGAAAAAAAAATCCTTGCTATCTAAATCAGAATGTATCTTCACTTCTGTTGAATGCCGGCGAGTTTTATTAAAATTCACCCTCTTAGTCTTGTTACCTTGGTCTTGATTGTTTTCATTAGAATTTACTGATAGATAGTATATATAGACCTATAATAGGTAAAACAATATATATAGCTTGCGTTGTTTGAGCTAATTGCTATTTAATAATAAATATAGGTTTGATATAGCTTCTATAATAGAGTAGCTATACTTTGTTATTTCAGATATTAATTAAATGCCTACTGCTCATCTAATTTGATATTCAGAATAACCAATAAATGTTCTAATATTTAAAAAAAGGCCATTAGTATAAACATTACTTCTCACTTATTAGTGATGGCTGCTTTCTTATAGATTGTATGGCCATAGTATACTTTTCAAAAGTTTTTTTAAGTCATATTTTCCGTCTCAAGGCAAACAAAAATTTGTTCTACACATTCTAATAGTTAATCTTTGAATACCAGTAAACAAATTATTTAAAAATGTTAACTCCAATCTATATTTTTTTTTAAAATCAAACAATGACTGACGATTCCATTTATTTTAAGATTATATGGAATAATATGGTGATTAAACCTCTTCGGTGGCTTCATGGTCTAATGCAGGGCTCGCAAACACACGGTCCACATCTGATAGGCCCGCTTGTATGTAGTACTTTTATATTACCGGCCTTCAGTCAAATACGCATACAGAAAGAAATTGTTTAATTTTAGTGTGAAGATGGTTTTGAAAAAAAAAAGCACTATTTCAAAGTGTGGGGTAATTTTTTTTTCACTTTAAATACTTGATTGTGAGAGTTTTTATTTACATAATTTAATAGATACGGCTTTGTGTATTTTGCTAACCCACATAAACATCTATCAGAATATAAGTTTTTAAATATTTTAAATATACAGGAATGATTCTAAATATATTGCATCAAATAGCCAGTAAAGGTTTAAATCAGTGGCCACGTAGATTAAATTCGGGCGCTTCTGGTTTAGTTTTCCAGTGTCGGGGAGGTCAGGGTTCGAATTCCAGCTAGATGTACTGTATATACAATGGTTTTTCCCAGTTTGTTACCCACATTCTTTTCACTCAAATGCGATTACATTTTCTCTCAATTATATCTTTCTCATTCCTAACTCACTAGAGTAATTAGTACATAGCCTATAGCCTGGACGGGTAGTAAGACGCGTTGCTGTAAACAAATATTCCGATTAAAAAAATATCCATACGGTCTGCGATTGCAACAAAATTGAACCCAACTACGTATTATATGTGTACCACGAGGGTCTAAACTGGTTTTACTCTAAAGTTTATTGCATTTGAAACCATTTTAAAACACTGTAGGCTTGTTTGTATCTTTCACTTGATAACAAAATGGACACCTCTTATTAATTAAATAAATTTCCATCCCAAAAATTGGGAGATTACACGAGGTTAGTTTAAAATTGGTTGGTTACTTAATTAATCAAAAAATTGGTACGGTATTATGATTAAGTTTCATGAAAAGTTTTATTTAAAATAAACAAGTTTTAAATAGATTGTAAAACTACTTTTTAATAACATAATTAAGGTGACCTGATGGTGTAGGGGTAAGGTGTCGGACCTCTGTGCTGAGGGTCCGGGGTTCTATCCTCAGTTCCAGCACAGATTTATCTGATTGCCAAACCCTTCCTTCACCTCTGACAAGACGTATATTAATCACAACTTGTGAATGTGTGGAATGCCAGGCCTCCACCGTGGTTCGGATCCCACGTTAAACTATAGGTCCTCCATTTCATCTCGCAATCACCCTACCATTACACATTAGCGTAGGTGTGTATAACCCGAACGGGTAGTAAGACGCGGTGATAATAATAATAATAATAATAATAATAAT
>CABFWB010000397.1:165409-182990 GCA_902151455.1 Timema bartmani | reverse complement strand
ATTTTTTATTGGTCAAAATGTATAAATGAATAATTAAATATCAATGCGATGACTTGAAGATCTGCAACACCTTATAAAATGTTAAAATTTTAACCAGAAATCGAAATTTTAATACGAAGTGTTGACCCTTGTGGAAGACATTAAACTGTTTGAAATGTTCTTAGGTGGACAAAGATGCGCCTCTTTTCTCATTGATTATATATCATTGTATATTATTTTATGCGTGTTCTTATGTGGAGTGGTGATGATACAATGTACATTATTCCGTTCAGAAATCCTACGAGTTTATAGAAAGAGAGAGAAAGTCTGTGCGGTGCGCCGTACCATTTATTTAAATCTATTAACTACTACTTAAGTTTTTCCATCCAAATCTCATCTTAAATTATTTTAACGGAATTGTACGATTTTGTTTTCTAAAACAAAATAAAACTTTTACTATAGAACACTATACCAACGCACGATTAGAAGCAACTCCATTCAAAAATAGAATATAACTAATCACACTGAAGCCATTGCAGCACGGCGATCACGGCGATACAATTCACAGTTTATTTATTCATTGTCCAAATGACACGTTAACTTTATATTTTCTTGTTTTTCGATTCCCAACTTTAATTTTGTTTCGACAAAAACACCATCAGTGGAAACTTTCTCTCACAGTCAACAGGAAATTAGGACTACATTGCAAATAATGATTGTTAATGATGACGATATTTTATCCTCTCCCAAGTTTTTTTCTTCACTTTGGTCAATAAACAATTTCCTTTTAAGCACCGCGTCTTACTACCCATCTGGGTTATACGCATATATATATGATGTGTTAGGAATGATTAAGGTTAAATTTAGATGAATTGTAGACGCATTAGCGTGGAGAAAGAATGAAAAGAGTTTAGGAAAAAAACTGCTACACCCAACCAGGATTCGAACTCCTATCTCTCCGTCCTCGGCAGTCCAGTCTACTGCGAGAGTGACGCTTTGGCTTAGACCAGTGTTTCCCAAACTTGTTTGATCATGGCCCCAAACATAATATTTTCCCAGCCTGGCGAACCAAAGTGTCATTAGGTTACGTCATGTAGTTTCAATTGACTATTATTTTTATATCGTTATTTATTAGATTAACTTAATAGAATTAATTTTTAAAAAGCGGAATTAATTTCGATAACATTTTAATTAGACAAAATGTAAAGCACACTTTTATTGAAAATGTTACTTTGCTATAATGTTCGGTATGTGACCAAAATTACAATTTCATTGGCTACTGTATTGCTGTTTCGTTCTTGTGGAGAGTTCTATTTGAGTTTTGATATTATTTAGAATAACGTTATCAGTTAAATTGAATCAATTTCAGTGACTTTAAAAAAAATCTTTCTACACAATATTTTCCGTAAACATGTGACTTCATTGCAAAATTTGGTGACAAAAACTATTTTTACTTTATTTTGTAGATGAGTTATTCGAGTTTGAGTGTTGTGTTATGTTGTTGGACAGATTACAACACGAATCATTGTGAGATGATTCCTTGCTTTAGTATTAATCGTTACAAGACTTTAAAGTCCTTATTTACAGAGGTAGGCTATCTTGCGGGGAAGTGCCAAGTCCACTTTTTCAATTCGAAGCGAATTCAAATCGAACATATGGAATATTCTCGATTCCCGAACTGAAGCTCGGATATTTTTTGTTAGTTGTTTCGTACTTGAAATAAAAAGATAAAATTTACGCATCAGACCGGAACCCTTAGAGTCATTTTTATGAAAAATTGAGAGTAGCCATTTTGTTTGTAATTTTGATCAATGATTAGAAATGAGATTTAATAAAAATCATTAGAGTCGATTTTTTTTCTCTTCTCGCCCTTAAGAAAACTACCCTTAATTTTCGGGTTGGATATCCAATTCCAAAAAAACCCTCGGGGCAGCCCTTTGAAAACCTTAAATACCAAGTTTTAGCCCGATCGGTAAAATAGTTTAGGCTCTACTCCGAGGTACAGACAGACGGATATAATTGCAAAAAAAACACTTTCTCGGATTCTGGGGGTCATGAAACGTCAACATTCATCAAAAGCTTGAGTTCGATTTTTTTCACGATCACAATACTTTCTCTACCTGTATGATAGCGAGAAAGTAAAAATATTTAATTGTGCTTATTTATATTTCTTTATGCACAAAAATCACTAGTAAAATATTTTATTGCACAATTGTTTGTGATATTTGGTTTTAATCTGTTAATTCAAGCTACCACCACAATTCAAAGCTTAGTTACATTAAATTTCTTCTATACAAATATTAATTTGTAATGTACGGTACGAAACAGCTCAGAATGGCTGTAATTGAACATAAATTGACTTTTTTTAGTTGTCAGTATTTTTATTAGCGAAGCTAACATTTTTTTTTCGAAGCGAAGTTGAAGCTGATGTTTGTTTCGAAGCTTCATACACCCCTAATAATCTGGTTAGAAGAGGGAAAAAGCCTTTTCAACTTCCTGAAAGAGTATGTCCTTGAGCTGGGTTCAAAATTACGATGTCAAGGGTGTCCTAAAATTTCATGAAAACTTGATTTATTTTGACCAAAAAAAGTTTTACTACAAAAACTGCAAAAAAACACTGACTTTTTCTGGCGTTCCCTAAATCCCTGTCTTAATGCGCCTGTTTAGGCTTTAACCTCATTCTCTTCTTTCTTTTTTTTAACCCTACGGTATGGATATTTTTCTGAAACAACATTTCATTGCTGGAGAAAAATTAAACTCTTCGGAAATGGCAGCTATGAAATTTTGTCCTTTGATAGTGTGAAGAAGAACGAAGCTTTTCAAATTACAAAAATATTCTATCTGTCAATTTATATCCATTTCACCACCGAAAATCTAGAAAAGTATCTAATGATTAGGCATATAAGCCGAACGGGTAGTGAGATGAAGCGCTAAAAAAAATCTTGTGATTAACAGCAATGTAAATTGCCCGTAAACCCACTTCGGTGGTCGAATGTTCTAAGGGATAACCCCTCACAATAGATTAAACTGCCGATGATGGGGAAATTGGGGTTTAAATTCCGCTCGAGTGTAATGAGGGTATTTTTCCATAAACGGTTTCCCACTCTCCCTCCAAGAAAATTTGGCTACACTTCCTCTACATTATACCTTATTTATCCGTCATCGACCTCGGTGATCTTGGGGTAAAGTGCTCGCCTCAGGACCCGATCCTCATGGGTTCAAACCCAGCCGGGGTCGACGGAGTTTTCTCGAGCGATAACAATCCGTAGCACAACTTCCTTCGGAGGGGAAGTAAAGCCGTTGGTACCATGTCAATTGTGAGATGTAAAAGAACCCTGGAAGGTATGTTAAAATACTCGCTCATAGAAATTCTCGTGTGATGATAATCAGTTCATAACGTGAACATCAAATACCGTACCTCAAATAAATTAAATAAAACTTATCCATCAGACCGTAGTTAGTACATATGCGTATAAACCGAATGGGTAATCTTGGCTAAAGAAACAAAAACAAAATATTCTCTAGGTAAAATTAATTGTAAAATCAATTTTACATTGCTTATTTTGTGCTTGTTTTTGGCTCGCTTTAAGTCACATATTTTTAATGCCTGTTTGGTACCTAAGAATCCGATTCCTAATCGTAATACTAATATTTTTAGGTATATACAATAGACACAAAGAATCACGAGTTTACACCAAATTATATTACTTTCTAAGAACCAATAAATTTAATAAGTGTGACGTTTAAACTTTTTATTGTAATGCCATAGACCAGCAAATAATAATTTAAATCATATCTCATCTTACCTTTGGGACGAAATGAGTTGGTTCTCTGGCCACCGTGTCAGTTTTTCAGAAATAGAACGCGGAGTATCTTTTCACGGTTCGAAAGCCGTCTCCAAACTAAAAGACACAACACACCCTCCGTTCTTTTACAACAGACAATTACTCTGAACACGAACACTCGAACAATCGAAATATGAACCCAACAATAAGGTGCGTTTGAAAATCGAACACTTCGCGCACTCATTCACACGTGTTATTTTTCGAACGACATAACAATGTCCCCGTGACGTTTTGTTTTAAATGTGTGGGCCTATTCCTTTTACAAACTAATTGACCGAATAGTAATGGGTGTATCAGTTTTAACGCAACATTTCTAGCTAGCAAGCGTTCTGTAGTCCCGATAGCGTTATTCACTTGTCTAACTATTAAGAACCATAACACCCTTCCCCTTACCCCCCTTAATTTTTTTTTATAAGGTAGGAGTTTCAAAATGTTGCCGCTAGAAAGAGCGCTCTGACAAGCCACCGTTTCGTGTTAACGTTCTTTTTTTTTTAATAAAAAAAAGTTCTCTATCATCACTGTCTCTCTCTTACGGATTTTTTTTATCTGTCCTCTCTAGTTCACTCCTTCCCTCTCTGTGCACTGAATCCTCCACACCAGTTGCCAGGCTCCCCTACACATACACGTACAAGCACACACACACACACACATCGGGTGCAATCACCATCATGATGGCAGCTGTCGGAGCGATCTCATTGGTCTGTTCACGTTGGTACCCCCTGGGATGAAAGGGGGCGGGGTTTTATGGCTATAAAAAAAGAGCAATCGCTCCGTCTCTTTTGTTTCTATCTTTCTCTTACCTTCCTGTTGATGTAATATATTTTGTTGCGAGCGAGCCTATTTATTAGGAGGAGAAGCATGATAGTGAAGTGAGGTCGGGTTGGGTTTTGTTCATTTCCTTCTCTCGTACTCTGTCCGTTGTTCTTTGTGTTGTCACCCAGTCTTTTATATATATATATATATATATAGTACTTTTTCAATTTTTTATTCTTCATCTCTCTTGCTCGCCAAATAAACTTACCCGATAATGATGACAAGTTAGTGAGATGGTAAGCGAGGAATTCTTGTAGTACATGGGTGTCCAAGCCCTAAGACATTTGTATGTGAACTTTGGACAAACGCTTTATTTGTAGATAGCGGAATCAGTCGTTTACACAATATTTAGAGGTCAGTTGATAGAACTTTGTACACTTACTAATCCCTAAGTAATCCCAGAAAATTTTCAACGGATGATCCACTCTTGATTCATGTGTTGATTGTGTACAGAAGAGGATTGACAGGCAGATTATCTCTGTCGGCATTAAAGCGTCCGCCTACTCGCTTAGAGATCTCAGCTATCTTTTATTAAACTGAGGCTTCTTATTTCTCAAGATGAGAACTTCCCGTAAAGATTAGCTCCATCGGTAAAGCGTCTGCCTACCGTGTTATGAGGTATCAGGTTCGATTCTCGACAGAGACTAAATTGTATTCGTTTATGAAATTGAGACTTTCTTCTCAGTGATACATTAACGGTTAAAGACTTGAATGCTGTGTAGGTTATATAACTATATAACGTTCGTTTCCTACCTGTGACGTCACAGCAGGTCAAGATAGGATTTCCCATGTCGGTTAGTTTACGTTTTATTCAGAGTTTTAAAGATTACATTGAAACAAAAACCATACCTATACATTATTAAATAATTCTAAAAATAGTCTTACAATGGCTCAAAATTATTATTTTTTATCTTGAAGTAGTATTTTTAAACGTATTTTTTATGATATAGATCTATCTACAGCTATTTGGCTTTGTCCCGCAAATTGCCTGTTTGAGTCTGCTAATATTTTCAAGGAGCAAATAATATAGTGGTGTGTAAACTCGTCGGAGGAAGAGGGGAAGTGCTATAAGCAGTTAATCAAAAAGGCCTTGCAGTGTGAACTGCTCATTTTCTTCTCTCCCTTTCTATTTTGAAAATTGGCATCCTAGTGTAATAGCGCTATAGAATGTTTAAGCGCGTCGAGTTAAGATGCAACCCGCTTCGCACAATAGCTTCGAAATCATCATGTAGCCAACATACAGATATAATCAGTTGTTCCAAAAACTGCAAGTTAAATATTTCCTTTAATACATTTTGTCCTCAAGAATGAAATAAATAAAATATTTAACACCACCTACCCATCACAAGTTAAAAGTTACCTTTTAATTTCTAGGTTTGTATTACTGTCGATATTTTATCTCTGCTTGGGACCACACTTGTATTGAACTCCGAATAAATTGTGCCTTGTACGAGTTCTCGCTCACAAAAATACTAAGAAACTTTTACCACGAGAGTTCCAAAAAAACAAAATTTATTTTAAGTAGTTGGACACTGTTGGAAAGCGCTTTAGCGACTTTTTACAAGTCCAAGACTGATGATTTAAAATAAATTTAGTACTTGGGTTTATAAAACCAAGTTTAAACTCATACTCAAGATATGTTACATCTCGGAGAGTTCTTAGGGCGGGTCCATGTTTGAATTAATGTCGTCACACCAAGAGGAAATGCAGGCTACGAATTTTTAGGAGTCCACAGAGAACAGTAAATCACAGCTGCTATAGTAAAGTCACTAAAGTGTGTGAAAATAAGTATACTAAACAAATTAAATACCTCTGTTATTTACTCTTATGCTTTTATATATACATATATATAAAATCTGCTTCTTTGAGAGAATGGTCTTCCGGTGTAGTAGTGGGGTTTTTCTCTGAATTGTTTCCTACCCTCCCTACACGCAAATACGGGTCTATTTCCTCTAAATTGTACCGAACTCACTATTCCTAACTCACTAGAGTAAATATTGGAATAGCCTGAACAGGTAGTGACACACACAAAACTATTTTTATGTGCCCCGCGTTTTACTATCCGTATTTTTACACTAATGTGGCAGTCATTAAGAAGGTGGAATTTAAAGAAAAAACCTATCCGCATTTGCGTAGAGGGAGAGTGGAAAGCTATTAAGGTAAAATCACGCTCATAACACTCGAACGGGATTCGGATCCTGACCTCCCCATCATCGGTAATATAGTCTATTGTAATAGTGACGCCTTAGACCAGGGGTTTCCAAACTTTTTATACGGATGGAGCCCTTGCACCATAAAAAATACATAGGCCTACTGGAGCTCTCATAAAATTTTGTACACTAATATTATGAACATTCAATAATGACAGTTAAATTTTACAAGCATAAAAGTATGAAACAAATGGAAAAAATCAGGCTACACATGTTTTGGCTCCGCCTTTAGCAAATGTCCTATATTCAGATCTGAAAAAATTGTCAATCCTAGCGACTGATGTTATTTCTAAAGTGTGATAAACAAATAAAAACTATTCTAATATTGCCTAGCGGAGACTAATTATGAGTGAGCCACGAGCTTCGCGGGGAACAGTTGTATAAACGCTGCCCTGGACCACTGAAACATGTTTTATTAGTTGTTTTGTATAGGGTCTATATTAGAATGTCTGTAGAGTGAAACAAAATCTATCCATGCTCTAACCACCAATTTTTTAA
This sequence comes from Timema bartmani, assembly GCA_902151455.1. Taxonomy (NCBI): domain Eukaryota; kingdom Metazoa; phylum Arthropoda; class Insecta; order Phasmatodea; family Timematidae; genus Timema; species Timema bartmani. The sequence continues at coordinate 175,645 of CABFWB010000397.1, read as the reverse complement.
TGTATCCGGTTATCCGTTCTAAGGCTATTATTAACTAGTAACCTAACTGGTAAATAATAATACAATATTTTATTCACTCATGAATATAAAATTATCAGTTTTCAACTGTGGAAAGAAAACATTTTTCACTAAGGATAACTAACTTTCCCTTTCTGAACCAACTGATTATATTAGCATATTGCTTACAAATTAATTTAGTTCTAATAAAAACGCAGCATCCAGGATTGAAATTTGGTAATGGGAGGAGATGTCTGAGGGGGGGTAGTAGTAGAATCAGACTAGAGCAGGCATGCCAGACTTGCGGCCATATCCATCATTTTGTTCTGACCTCAGACCTTCTTTAGAAGCCAACATGCAATGTGACATTATTATTATTATTTTTATTTTGGGGCGAATCTTAACAGGCCAAAATAACTTAAAAAAAAATTGATATATTTGAAAGCTATTTTGATTTAGTTCTCAATATAAATTTGGATTCAGTGAATCCTTCTCCCACACTCAACCAAAGATTATTTCATTTAACTTAGTTTAAAAAAATGACACCTGAAGACAGGAATGGAATTGTGATGTGCTCCATACGGATATTTCAGTAATTACAATGATTTACACCTTGTATGTCGATATTGATTATTTTCTTACATGTATCTGTATCCGAAGGGCCTAGCTTCTATCAGGAATATCCACAAATATTTTAAGGGCTCAGAAAAGGGAAGGAATTTTTCTTACTTAGGGCTAGTCGACTTTGATATCATTTACAAGAGCCAAGTACTAGACAAACAGTAATTTATTTTTATTCTGTTTAAGTAACAGTGTGTGCAAGTGGCGTGATGGCCACGTGTATATAAATAAAAAGATGGCATCTAATGCATGTTTTATATAATTCCTCATTTTAAAAGTTTGAATTCGTCACCAGTCTTGAGTTATATAAGTAGCTCGGCTCTGAAGNGGGGGAAGAGCGGTGAAGGATATGTCCAGTTGGTCTCCCTTTCCTGAATACGCCACTAGTATTCCAGCCGTCAATTCATAACATTGAAAAAGAAAACCAGAATTTCTCTAAATTTATTTTTTTGAGTCATGCTGGTAATCAGATCTAGGCCCCTTTTCTATGTGTATGGATTGACTATTGATTGAATTAATGATTCAGACTAAAATGAGGTTAGTTTTTGCCTATGAGTTCTAGTTTAAAATAATTTATATTGTTCCATAGAGAAGAGTACTTATTTAATAAAAATAAACTTTACAATCACACTCCTCACGAGAAGATATTAAGTTATTTGTATTATAATGTGTGTTCATCGTGAACACTATGAATCAACTGATTATATAAGCACACGACTTACAAACTACTAGAATTGACACAATACCCAATCCTCTTGCTATCAATTAATTACAGTGAAAATGGAAACTTAATTTCACCAAAATCGTAAAATCCAATCGAGTAGTAAGACGCGGTGCTAAAAAATAAATTAAAAAAAATTAGCCCATGACAAATTTTGGATTATTTCGGAAATAAAACCAGAACTTTTAAGTGCGTCGGCAGACGCGTTACTGGGCGAGTTAAGGAGAAGGAAACCTAGTTTTGTACAGCCCTGTTACGTTAATTCTAAACTTGTGACATCCATGGCACTTTACATCTTACACCTTAGTGACCCAAACAAGGTCTGCCTCCAAGAAAGGATATATATATATATATATATATATATAAAAAGAAAGATAGATAGAGGCATTTTGAACCTGGTTTATTTTTATTTATTGGATAGTAAACCACAAAAGGAGAATAAGGAGGGATGTATAAAGAAGTGAGGGGGAAATGAGAAGGATGTAATATGCAAATTAGGGTCTAAAATATTCCAACAACACAACAGTTCTAATGATTAGTTAAGTAAGAGGTTATGAATAAACATTGAGGGCACTATGTTTTCATCTTTCAGCCATTAGGTGTTGCTATAAAAGTTTACTACCACCATTTCAGCACTAAATGTAGATTGACGTAAAGTTAAGGCGATACACAGCTCGACACAGTTTCAGGAAGGAGGAAGAAAATTATGAAAGCCTGCAGAAAATAAGCAAGCCGCGGCCATTTCCGAAAGTAAAATCTTAACAAATAAACTAAATTAAATTACTAGCTACTCAATATCAATTAATAACAATGCATCACATATGGTCGACATTGAGGGCACTGAGAGTGGTTTACCACATGTGATTTATCGTTGTTTTACTTCTCTTCAATTAACAACAAATTAAAGGATACGTTCTTTATTCCCAGTATTTGGATTAAATCGTTAGTAGCATGAAATATATTTTTTATAAAATAATACAGTATAAAGGTTTATTGATCCAAGTTTTATACAACATTTTTTATTTCATATCGTAGTTAGTTTGATGATGTCCACAAAAATCAACGTAATTTAAAAAAAAAATTAAACTAATAAAGCACTGGAAAATAAAGTTGTTAGATTAATAGACCTTGTGTAAGGTCGCATAAACACAATTTATATTATATTTACCATCAAAATAACACTACTAAGACAAATTTAATCTACACATAAAGATCTAACATACATATCTAGTCATGCCATCCCCTTACGGGGTAGGCAAGAAACTGTGCATATAGCTCAAAGAACAACTTCTTACTTATTCCATCCTCACTAAATCTCTACACACTTCCCTATCCTTGCACAGACCTACTCCCTTCACTTCAACAACATCCATACACCGAGTAATACATGTATTTTTTTATTCTTAAAACTCTTAATGTTTCTCTTTTTCACACACTTGTCTACCAAATTTAGCCACGTCTTACATTGCCTACCCCTTCCTTTTGATCCACACACTCTACCTTCATATAATTGTCTTATCACTAGATCCACACTCAACCTCTCAACATGCCCAAACCAACGTAGCACGCTTCTTTCACATTAACCTATTGGATCCTCTTTCAAACTGCACTGCTTTAGCCTCCATTCATTACTGTTTAATATACATTAATGGCAGAAAACACATTTAATTCACAAAAAATACAACTATTTTTTAAGTTAAATGTCAAAAATGATAAGTAAATATTAGGAAAGCTATAAAAAACTTTATATAATAAATAAAACAATAATTAAACAACTAACAATTAAATAGTACAAACAAAGATAGAATAGTAATCAAATAAAAACACATCAAAAATTAAGTTTTAATATGTTATAAAAACTTATCTTAATAAATCTACTAAAATTAATATATAGCTTCGGAATGACATTTCTGTAAACAAAAAAACAACGGTTCGTTACATTTTGTTTTAGGATGAAAACAATTGAACTGTTTTTCGTTCAGTGGATTTGATAGTCTTTGCTAGTGCTTGTCATACAGGTGTTGTTGATTGTCATAGAAGCGCCTGCTCTACCAAGCCACACGCCAGACACTTTCGTTAAGCAGTTTGCATCGCCCACTGAGCTGCGTTGAATGTTTTGTGTGTTTAAAATTTTACAGGAAAAATCAACGAATAAAAAACTTTGGCACTTTTTTTTCCCATTCTGTAAGTTTGCACATATCTGCTCCAAGACATCAGTCTCGCAATAGCCTGGACTGCCTATTACTGGGTTTTAATCCCTGTCGGGTGAATTGAAAGTGGATTTCCATAATTATTTTTCCTATCTATCCCTCCACGCAAATTCGGGTACACTTCCTATAAATTCAACCTTCCTTATCTATAGCACATTAGCGTAATTAGTACATATGCTTAAAACCGGAATGGTAGTAATACGCGGTACTAAAATTATATAAATATATTAGAGTATTGCAGTTTACGTGCCAGCCTGTAGTGTCTCCCTTTCACCGGCAGGTAGCAGCAGTGTTGCCGGCGGCGCTGAATATCATTGTGATCATCCACATATGGCAGTAGGGCGCTTTTCAGGGCTCTGAACTATTCTACCTTTCGTTTGACAAAAAAAAATATATATATATTTCTAGGAAGGGAGGAGGGGTCAAAAGGACCCCCACCTTTAAGAGGACAAAGAGAGCAGGCATGCCTTGATAATTGTTTGATATCTCTAGCAGAGTTTTTGGGGGGACGTCAAATAGCTTGTGGGCTTATGGGTGAAAAGGATGGTGGAGAAAAGGGGGTGATAATAGTTCGGATCCAGTGCTTCAAGGGATAAATATACTGTCAATTACCCTGCAACATAAAATATCTCATTCTAGTAATAAGCATTACTCGTAGGTTTGGGTCAGGATTCAATCCCAGCCGGTTGCGTTGAAGTTTCGAATATCTCACCACTATAAAATATGTAGGTTTTCAATTTCTTCCTGCAAATACCCCCCTCTTCGCTTTCATATAGAAAGCCATAAATCTGGTAGGCCCTAGATTGACCCTTATTCAGATTAGTTCTGATGTATAAATGAGTCTTACAACTTAGTTAATATAATATCTGACGCTAAGTTTGGGTGGATAGTATAATATATGCTATTTTAGATTTTAAGTTAGTTTGTAAGTTGTATGTAGATGTAAGATATATGTGGGTTTGTAAATTGAACATCAGATAAGTACTCCAAACAAACAAAAAATCATAAAAGTAAAAAAATTAATTATACATTATTTATTTGTCACGAGATCGAAAGCTTTGTCACTTATATTTGTTAAGAAAAAGAAAAGTTTATTAACGCTTTGCCAAAGGGGTGAAAAGGGTAAATTTAGGAAAGTGAGCCAAAATGTGCGTGCAAAGGGGAAATACACGATTATAAGGGGCCACCCTTAAATTACGTGAGGCTTTTTTTAAAATGATTTTTGACCCTCCCTCTTTATCTTACATAATATTTTTAGATTTGGTAAATTAGATTATTTTAATAGATTGGTCATTTTTAGACATAAGGATTGGTAACAAAGCGAGTGATGGGAAGTTTTAGAACACTTTAATTGCAGTAAAATTAGGTGTAACACACTATAAGTAAATATATTTGTTTTAGGCAAAAAAAGTTTTTTTTAGAATATGTCTCATCGTAAACATTGATAAGAAAACCTCAGGTAAGATAGATTCTGGCTCCCTTGACCCCCTCATAAGAAAACGTTAGAAAATACCGAACCCTATTCCCACTAAAAAAAAACCTTATGTAATTTAAGGACGGCCACTAAGTCACGTGGATAAACACTTCCCCTCCAGTGTACCCAGCTTAGATTCGAACCTCAACCTCCCCGGCAGTCCAGTCTATTGCAAGTCTGACGCCCTAACCCACGCTACCACCAGTGCGGGTCACTTGTCAGCTCACAAGCGTATGATCTGTATAGCTGTCACTCATGTTGGTGTTGTAAGCTCATATTCACACATACAAGGGATGATAGTTATGGAAATAGGGGGTGAACTGTTGAAAACCTTTCAAACTGGACAATGAGCGGTTACTTTCAAAACAACCCCGCCTACTTTCGGTGTATGGTGGGTGAGAGAGAGAGCCATAAGAAAGAAAAAGGAAATATGGGTTGGGGGGAACAATTTGACACTTTTTCATGGCCGGCTTGTTTTCAAACAAGTATTCCACACCTTTTGCACACAAACTACAAACTAAGAAGTGAGGTTTGTGGTAATAATAGTGACTATGTTGAGAATTCTATAAGTTTCATAGGTATGGCGGCGTCAGTATGCTTTCATTCTGACCCGTTAAGTTTAGGGTGCACTGAGGTTTTTTTTCCCCTACCCCAATTTCCCTTTCCATCCACTTTAAAATTCATTCTTTTACACCTGTTCTCAAAGTCTGTTCAGCGTAGGAATTGTTTTCTGTAATACCTTTTTCACTACCAGATCTATTATATAGTAGGATATTGGTAGGAAAAAAGACCTTTCAGAGAGTAATTCCTACCGTGAATGGAGTATAGGTGAGTAAAATGGAGTACTAAGGTTGGAAGGACCAGCTTCGATGACCACGTATTCTAACGCGCTACTGTCAAAGTAGACTAGACTGCCGATGACGGGAGATCCGAGTTTCGAATCTCGGTCGGGTATACTGAGGGTGATTTTTACAAAGGGGTTTTTCACTCTTACTCTACGAAAATATGGGTACACTTTATATAAAAAATATAACGTTTCTCATACCTAAAACCATTTGCGTATAAACCAAATGGGTAGTAAAAAAAAATTGAAAGGAAACACACGTTGTCTTTATTTATTACTATTATTTTTTCACTATACATTTTTGGTCAAAATAAATCAAATATTACTTCAGTAATGGTTTCATTTTCTGCAACATTTTTTGATAACATGCTGCGATGCTCATGACAAAATTAAAAGAACAGTTGAGATTACAATATGTAGACAGTTAAGCTAAATGTATCTACTGAAGAAATATTTTATCGATTTTGGCAAAAAAAAAGCGGAAGGTTTTGTCATAAAAATTGCAAAAACAAGGAACTTTATTCACTTTTACTTTGATTCCGCTTTGAAAGTATATATATTAAGAAAACCTATTTACTTGAAACTACCGCTTGTCTGACCGGATATGCGTCATCAAGCTAGAGGGATGTGCTAAGCTTTTATGTTGGAAGTCAGCATTTAGTTGGAAATCTAGTTTGCACTGGACGGGATTTCGAACATTATGATGAGTGTTGATGCCTTTACTTACAAGCTACAAACCTCATCTTGTGTCTTTAAGTTAGTGTATTATTATTACTATTATTATTAGCACTGCGTCTTACTACCCATTCGGGTTATATGCACTTACGCTAATGTGATTGTGAGATGAAATGGAGGACCTACAGCTTAAAGTAAGATCCGAACCACGGTGGAGGCCTGGCATTCCTCTACATTCACAAGTTGTGATTAATACACATCTTGTCAGAGGTGAAGGAAGGGTTTGGCAATCAGATAAATCTGTGCCTGAACCAAGGATTGAACCCCGGACCCCCCAGCACAGAAGTCTGACACCTTACCCCTAGACCGCCAGGTCACCGATTAAGTTAGTGTAGTTTGCGGGTAGCCTAAATGGTCTTTGATCTTTCGGTGTTTAATTTAAATCAACACGTATATTTGCCCCCTTCACACCACAATGAGAACTTTAAACCGAGCCCTCTTTCAAAACTCTCTATCTATTTTTTGCAACAAACCACATAAGTAAGAATTGAGTTGTAATTTTTTCTAACCAAAGATAAATATTTTGTTTATCGGTTTACAATCATACACAAACCAGTGTTTCTAGGGTGATGTAATCAAATAATGAATGTGCCAATGAGTTAGTGTGTACACAGTAGAAAAGATGAAAGTTTACTAAGAAAGTCAGGTTTTCGTTTGAAACTACTATTTTCGACAACATCTTAGACCCCTGACTTTTAAAATAAGTGCGCGTTTGTCAAAATCGTAATTTCAACTACCGGAAATGGGCTTATCAAATTACATATAAAATGGCATTTATTTCAATAGTACGTTTTAACTTTGTCTTAAGGGCGAGAAAAGTAGTTAGAGGAAATTCACACGCATTAGCGTGGAGACAAGACTGGAAAACCAGAGTTATAAATTACATTTAATACACCCGGCAAAGATTCGAACCTCTACTCTTTCGTTTACACCAATCTATGATTTTAATTGTATCCTTTGTCTAATATTTAAATAGGCCTATTTAAAAAAATGATTAAAAAATCCTTTATCATTTTTTTTAATAGCCCTCAAAACACATTTATGCAAACAACCTATTTTATTTCTGTTTTATTATAAAGCCATGTGTGATCTTATGGACAATCATACATGCTGCAAACAGAGGAGAGAAAAAAAGGTAATCTAAAAGAGACGGCGATGGATTTAAAACACATTTTAAGTCTGAGTACAGCGAAAAAGCGCACAGGATTGGCAAAAAAAACACACACGCACTGACTAGTTAGCAGGAGGCTGAAAGTATAGGTTTATATGAGCACATAGGCCTACTTTAAATCTGCGCCTTCTCCCTTTTTGACGAGTGTTGCTCTTTTTATTTTAGAATCCCATATGTAACTACGAGTTTCCCCCACTTCTCCCCTTTTTTACTAATCCAGCAGTGTAGAATGATGCCCCCTCCCCCTAACACTCCTATCGCACACAGTGGATTAGTTTGTGAGGGGGTCCCCCATGCCCCCTAGAGTGGAGGAAGCAATGAAAGGGGGACAGGGGCTACACACCCACAATGTTAAAAGGAAAAGTGTGGGTTTAGTTAGGATTGTGGGAGGGGGAGGTAGGTGATGGTGGTGATGTAGGGTTGTATGCAATCTACAGGCAGATGTTATGGTACAGATCGAAACTTGAGAGCGGTAGAAAACAATTTTGTCCCCAAAAGTTAGGGCAAGGAATAGAGGAAAAGGGTTCGAGGAAAATTTAAGCTATGACTGGAAATTTTAATTTGACATTATATTTTTTAATGACAACAGCTGCGCCGCCGTAGAAAGACAGGACCTAGTATAGTCTGTTTGATTTTAGTGGGTTAGTTTAAGTTGTAATGGACCCCTAAAATGAAAGCTAATATTATTTTAAATAGCTTAAAATAATATAGATGATATTATATACAGTAAATTATATTGTTTTTAATCTTTAGAATATGATGGCTTATAATTTTGTCGTGGAGTCTTTTATAAGCATCACTCACATTTAGGATCTACTAATTAAGCTAGTGTGTCAGGGATGAGGAAGGCTCTAATTAGACAACGTGTACCCGAATTTTCATGTGAAGCCATTTTGGAGAAACCACCCTTAGTACAACCGACCAAGATTTGAACCTCGATTTACCCGTCATCAATAGTATAGTATAAACAATAGTGTTAATTTAAATTTGGGGGCAAAGAGATGTTTAATATTATACTAAGTGTCAGTATATTTGTCAATACAACAAACGCTCTTGTTTATTTGGAGTATGGGTGGGAATAGTATTAGTGTGAGAAAATGAAATATATATGTAATTTATCTCATACTGATGTATAAAAATAATGCAATTAATTAAATACATTTTTACTTAAGAGCACGCATTACCACTTTGTCCCATTGCAGCAGTATAAGCTTTGAACTGTATAGCTTGAGGCCAGTGTAAAATTTGAACTGTGTTACTCTACATTCAGTGGTAGCCATGGCCGTAGCCAAGGGGCGGGGGCTATGGTTCAAACCCCCTCTGAAAGTTGGCAAAAAAATTAATATGGTTTTAACAAATCAAGAATATACAAGTAAACAGGTATTCTAATGTTAAGTACAGTATATTTTTAAAAATATTTTGTGATTGTGTTCATTAGTCAGGCAACAAAGATGGGTAGACCATGACAAAATATTGACAAAGGAAATAGGAAGTATTAGGGAATGTGGAAAGAACTGTGGAAGCAGCTTAGTCTTTGTGTTTAAGAATGGTAGTTCCGAGAACACGTTGCAAATAAGCCGCCAAAGAAACATGAATGAAAGGATGGGATATTATAAAGGAGAGGAGGTCAAGTTTCAACCCTCCAAAACAACTTTCAGTTAGATATAAAAGTCAAAGTCTTTAATACATTAAGGTCAAGTTGGAAATACCTTTAATTGAAGTGTAAAATTATGGATTAAGAAGCAGGGCTGACAACCTTTTCTACAAGCACATATTTTTAAACCTCTAACTTTATTAGAGAAAACCGAAATAATCTCTTAAATTATCCATGTTGGGTCAGTGGTGGCATAAACTTACTTATGTAAGGATTAGGTCAATTAACCAAATAGGGATTTTGAGGTACTTGTCCCCCCCCCATCCACCCTCCCAGACTAATGAGTTCCGGGGGAACTGCCAGCAACTGGCAAGCTATTGGAGTCATTTAATTTTTTTAAATCATACTTTATAATCTATTTGGAGTGGTCTTACTTTATAAATTTTTTTAAATATTGATGCCTCTGAAAGATATTTAAAACGGTTCTCATCTGTTTTTTAAAGTTTAATTCAATCAATGCCTTTATATTTAGAAGCTATTTGAATTTTGTAAATCATATCATTTTTGAAAATTTAAGTTGGGAGTGAAATAAAATTAGAGAAAGGGGGGCAAAATTTATCACTCCCTAAAATCCCACTCCCCTCCCTGAAACCCCCCACCCCAGTTGGCCACAAGTTTATCTCTTTTAATGAGTGATCAATGTAAATTTTCAGACTTGGAGGGAGGAGGCGATATATAAGTTTCTATATGTTAAACATTTAAAACACTTAATGCAGGCTGTTTAATCCCTGCCATTAATTAACATAAAAACTAATTCTATAGAGCTTCTAGAGGCATTTAATATTCATTATATTTCTTGGGGGGGGGGG
>CABFWB010000397.1:103653-165393 GCA_902151455.1 Timema bartmani | reverse complement strand
GGAGCTAGCCGTGGCCCCCAGACCTTCCCTGAAATGTTGGTTTGGCTATGGCCTTGGTGGTAACAGTATAAAGTTTGAATTGTGTTACTGTATGCTCAATTGTAACAGTGTAGAATTGAACTGTGTTATTCTACGTTCAATGGCAACTGCATAATATTTTAACTGTGTTTACTCTATACTCAAATGAAACGGTGTCAAATGTGAGCTGTTACTCTACACTCATTTGCAATCGTGTACCATTTTAACTCTTACTTTATGCTTAATAGCAACAGTAAAAAGTCTGAACTGTGTTATTCTGTGCTCAGTTGCAACATTGTAAAGTTTAAACTGTTACGCTGTCCTAAATTTCAACAGTGTAATTTTGAACTGTTACTCAATGCTCAATAGCGACAGTGTAAAATTGGAACTGTTACACTACGCTCAGTGGCAACAGTAAAAAGTTTGAATCGTGATACTCTATGCTCAATGGCAATAGTATCAAGTTTAAACTGTGTTATTCTACGCTCGATTGAAACAGTGTAAAATTTAAGCTATTTTACTCTTTGCTCAGTGTCAGTAGTGTAAAGTATGATATGTGTTTCTTCACGCCCAATGTTAATTATGAAAAGTTTGAGCCAATTATCTCATTTCAATTTAAAAGTCATCTTGTGTTTGTCTCTTTATTTGTTCTTATTCCTGAACCTTCCTCCGTGCAAAACACTTGTTAAAGTAGTACACTTATTTTTTCTTTTTTTATATCAGTTTCTTACTACCCATTCAGGTTTATACGCTTATGGTTCTAGGGATGAGGCAAGTTATATTTATAGAAAGTGTACCCATGTTTGCATGGAGAGAGAGTGAAAAACCATTTTGTAAAAACTAACCTCAGTACACCCAGCCGAGATTTTAACCTTGATTTCCCTGTCATCGGTAGTTTAGTCTACTGTGAGATTAGCGCCTAAGATCATGTGGCCACCAAAGCGGATTTTATTTCTTAGTTTGTATGTTTAAACACAAAATTTATTCATGATTTAATTCATGGGGTAGTGATGAAGAAGTTAGTTTTAGAGGAAGTCAACAGCATTAGAGTATAAAGAGGAGGTAAAAACCACACTGATAGATCATAAGTACAAAAACCACCCCAACCCTAGTTCACCAGTCAAAGATTGAAATTGCATCTTCCCGTCACCAGTATATTGCAAATTCATTGACTTAAACAACATAATCATAGGTACAGGCTTTCAAAGTAAAATTGGAGGGAGGATTGTTATTGTAGAGTCGACAAGCCTGATAGCCTCAATTGAAAAAGGTGTAGTAGGTTGAAATATCAAAGTAAGTTTGCTTTTCTATAAACTTTCTTGGTGGAGTCCGGCACATTAGCTGAATCGGTAACTTGTCTGCTTTCTAATCTACTGCCTCACACATATAAGCTGGCCACCCAGAGGGGGAACCACTGGGACAGTTGACTTCAAGTTCCCACTTCAATAACTGTCCAAACATATGTTTTTTATAGTAGCAAATGTTGCTGCATCCACAACACACATACATGAAGTACATTCTTTTTAAAATCTGGTAATTTTAAAGGCGGTTAGCAAAGAAGAATAATGTTGCTTAGTATTGTAAGGAATTTGTGTCTATATTCAATAAAATTATTATATAGATATACCTTTTTTTTTTGGTCACCCGCGTCTCACTACCCTTTCAGAATATACACATATGAACTAATTGCACTAATGTGTTAGAGATGAGGAAGGTTTGAATTTAGAGGAAGTGTACTTGTATTTGCATGAAAGGAGAGTGGAAAGCGATTAAGTAAGAACCGCCCTAAATACACCCAATTGGGATTTGAACCACAATCTCCCCGTCTTCGGCAGTCCAGTATATTTTTTGAGTGGCTGACACCATAAAATAATGGGTCCTAATCTGTGGATCTCAAGCCGATTTTTGGTGGGTCACGAAAATCTTTTGAAATATGAAAATAGAAAAAAATTGGGGGGAAGAAAGTTAAAAAAAAAAAGGTAAAAACTAGGACGCATAATATATGAGTATATGGTATCATGTCCATACCTGTAGTGTGACGTCAATACCATCAACAGGAACCGGGAATAAGCGCAACCTTTGCACCTGCCTCATTATGAGAAATAGATCAGTTTTTAGTTTTTTAAAAATTATTCAATAATAAATTTAAAAAAAAACAGTACTGTAGAAAAATAACTGCATTAAAAAATTCCTCTCTCCTGCTATAGTTCTCAACAGATGCTTTTAGTTGTGCATGTGTGCTGGTTTGTTTGACATTCCTTGCTTATTTTTGCTGTGCAATGGGGAAATAGAATGTTAGGAAGATGAAAAATTATTTGAAATATCAAGATATATAGTACTAGAGTAGTATGAGCTTTCCCCAATAGTTGCAGTGCTTCCTAGCTTTGTAGGTGGGAACTTTCTCACCAATATGTAACCAAATCCAGGCACCCCCCTGGTCCCAACCTTAGATAGCCATCTCTCCTTTTCTTCCAAGCAGGCCTAATCCCGTCAGTCATTTCTATATAAACAACAATAATAATAAATAATAACTGATAGTTCATACGTATGAAATAAAGTGCGTTGAACAAAAACAAATTGTAATAAATAAAATGATAGAATATTAGGAAAATGGTAGAGCACTAATAAAAGTAAAAACACTAACATATATTTACACACACTTCAATATGTGTTAGTGTTTTTACTTTTATTAGTGCTCTACCATTTTCCTAATATTCTATAATTTTATTTAATAGCTGATAATTCAATAATTAAATATAATATAAATATAACATTCTATCCATCTACTAAGAGTCAAGTCACAAGTTTGAACAGTCAGTTATAGAATCCAAGTAAAAAAAAAATCAATCAAGAAACAAGCAACAACAAAATCTAAATGACCATGATTTACCTCTAGCCATGATGCCATAGTCCAGTTGGTGTTTTACTCTCTTCTGCTTAAGAAGGGGACTGATGAACCCCAAAAATTTCATAATTATGTGTTTTTAATTGTGAACTTTTAGGTCTAGAGTTTTCTGGTGTGTAGGCCTTGCCCTTCTATCTTCTTTTCAGTGAATTATATAAATGTTATCAAGTATATTAAATATAACTGCAAGTATGCATTTTTTTTTTGCAATAAGTATGTTACTTATTTCTATTTTTAATTTAATCTAACAGCTCAAAAGGAAACATTAATTAGATAATAGAAATAAACTAAATTTAGCCATTACTAGCTGGTGTCGCTAATAAATAATTTTATCTTATGAAAAGGGGTGGTAATTAACAAAGTTTAAAATCTATGATCTAAAAACACATTAATTTTAAATTTTTGTGATACTTTACACTAATGTTTGCAAAAAATCTACAGAAATTAATTTATATGATGTTTTAATAACTTTAAATAAGCAATGAGGACAAATTATATTAGATAGTTTTAGGGAAAAATAGTAATGTTAAATTATATTCGAAGTAAGATAAATAATAAATAAATATAAGAGGTTATATTTAGTTCAGCTATGAGTGAATTGAGAAAGCAGACACTTACATACTCATATTTTCAAACAAATGTTTATTTAGCTTACATCTCTTTCATAAGAAATAAAACCAAGGACTTCTTTTTCATCTGTCATGGATGAAACCAATAAACCACTAAATGATTGATGGTTGATTATTAAATAGTCCAACGAAATTAAAAAATATATATATTTATTTTACATTTTCAATCCAACAAAGTTACAAAGTCTGTATTCTAATGTCACAACAGTTTGTCAAATGTTTTAACATCAGATTTATATTAAACAAGATTAGGCTACATACATCACCAGGTACAACAAATATATTCCAGTCAATTTCACTTTCAATCAACACCGAGTGAGAACAATTGGGAAATTTTCTGTGATAAGGTGGTCATCCTGGAACACTATCACTATGTTCACTTCAAACTCTGAAACAAAGCGTAACACAATACTAACACTGCCTTCAAAAATCACAGTACAATAAATGAGAATTTGGTAAGACAATTAATTTTATTTCCAGGCATTTAAAATACCTCGGCAACTAGCAACCAGGACCCCATGGTTATATAGCAATACTTCACTCTTTATATATATATAAATGAAGTGGCCCAATGGCTAAATAATTTTATAGTAAAGTAAATTGAAGAAAAAGGAAAAAAGGAAAAATGGAAAATAGGAAAAATAAACTGCTAAGCAGTTTATTTTTCCTTTTTCTTCAATTTACTTTGCTATAAAATCACTCTTTATATAGGTAATGAACCAGAAAACTTATATAACTTGTGAATGCGTGCAACATTTAATAAACTGAAATAAACATAATAATAAATAAGATATTATGAATAGTTTGCTTGTTTTAATAACAAAAATAAGTAGTATTTATCATCATCATCCTTAACTGTTTCCAGTCTGTGGACAGTTCAGTTTAGTAAAATGCCTCTATCCTTTCACCTTTATTCCTCCTTTAATTGCTTCCATTCTTCTCCTCTCAATTGGGCACTCCTCCCATCTATTTCTTGGTCACCCTCGCGGTCTTTCTCCTACATACTTAATCTCCATCATTTTTTTGGGTACTCTTTTCTTTTTCATCTTCATTACGTACCTATACCATCTCAACCTTGCTTAAGAAACTATCTCATAAACTAAGCTAACTGTATGCCCATTCTTTCCCAGATAAAATCATTCCTAATCCTATTTATACTTGTTCCAGTAGTATTAATATGTTTGGTCATAAGAAAAATGAGAGATTTAATGCGAACAATTAAAAGAAAATTTATTGAATGAATAAAGAAACAAGATGGTGTACAGTGTTGATGAAATGAAACGAAAGAGTAAAGCAAGCACCAAAATTTAGTAACGTGGTTATAATTGAAACCTAATTAAAGAGCGCAACAACAAAACTTGAAGTAACAAATGTCGAGGTATTGCTCTAGCATAATTCAAACTATTTTCTGCATGATATATCTCATTAGTTTTCATTTCAATAACTATTTATTATTTGAGTTTTATATGTTTTTCTAGCTTCTGTATTAAACACTACAATAATTTAAATATATAAATATTCTGCGGATAACACCTTTATTAGGCTCTAATTTATATTGAATGTGAACATGAATGTAAAAACCCATTTTTCCATTGAGTTTTATAAAAAAAATACTGAGTTACAAAAAAACAACAGAAAAAGAATAAATATTATGTGTATTAAAACGTGTTAAAATACACAAACAAGCTGAAGTAGTATATGCAAGTGTCCATCAGTTCTGTGTATAACAGTGATATACAGTGGATAAACACAACATTTATTTGATATAAAGTATGAATGTACATAAGTTACTCAGCGTGAATTAAAAACAAGTTTTTTCTGTGTTTATTGAGCCTATAAGGGAATATTACTAAAGATTCAAAATTACGTGTAGCAGTGAAATTGATGATATGAATAATGTGTGAAGAAAAAATGAAGAAATGTTAAGAGAAAATTATTTGTCTATATACTATCCAACTATCTTTTTAGGTTGGCTTCTTTCCTTATCCCTTACATCACATTATTTTACAATGTTTTCATATGCTTCAACATCCTTAAGCAATTATCGTTTTTATAAATTACTAAGTGATAATATTAGAACCAGGAAAAATAGTGAGTACACCCAACTTAATTACTTACCAACTTTAAAGTTGCTGGTGAACAGTGTGGGACAAGTGAATAACCTGGGGAAGATCATATAAATGGGAATGGCCATTCCGCAAGGAACGTTGCCTTCCCCGATTTGAATATTTTGAATCTCCGTTGCTGGAAAACATATCACAACACAACTATATCAACAAATAAATAAAAAGGTTCAAGTTTTTGGAAGGAAAACATCCATTCAAACTTTTTATGTTGATCTTTCGATTATATTAAATATTGTCGAAGAAAAATACCTGAACACGGGAATCGAACCCATGATGTTTGGCTTAGCGCACTAATGATCTACCACTGAGTGGTCTCAAGCCGAAAGTAATTCTTCACACGCAGTTTTAAGGCAAAGTCTGTAATAGCCATGTGAATTCATAAGCTCATAGAGCCATTATCAAATAAGAGCCACTGGCGACTTGGGGGTCAGATTTATGCAGCTCTTGTACTAGATTATATTGCACAGGGTTGGCAATACACATGACACAAATCCTTTTTAAAGGAATAAGGCTTAAAAACATTTGACCAAAAAATAAAATGGGGAGAAAATTAATTTTTATTATGAGCATATTTGAAGATTTCATTTTTTCTTTTAGTCTTCCAGGGTTCTTTTACATGCTCTAATCAACATAGGACCGACAGCTTTACTTAACCTCTGAAAGAAGTTGTAGTACGGATTCTTATCACCCAGTAAAAAATCTGTCGACCCCAGCTGGTTTTCACTTTTTAAGTAAAATATTTGATGTATGGCCGAAAGTACAGGAAAGTTTCACAATGAAAATAAGAATGCATTTCCCACTTTACATCGTTATCATAGAACAGAGAAGGAACAAAATGAATTGAGAATGTGACCATTTTAAAAACAGTGAGAGTCCATACACACTTAGGAAGCAATATTAAAAGTCTTCATACACTAAGATGTCAACTTTATTTACCACCCAATGGACGTGTTGACACTGACAGCGAATATATAGGCAGTGCAGCGTTCTACTCCACATGGTTGATCAGAAGCTACATATAGAGTTTGATCTGTGATCTGTATTCTGTTTCTAGGATTCACAATGTGTATTATAACTGTAAAACTTACAGACATTATGAATTAAGATGTTGTTAAATTTTTTTTTAGATTTTTATTGAGTATAGGAATGTTAAAATTCCTTTTGTAGATGCTAGATAAGATATATTGACTGGCCTGATGCTCATCTTCGTAAATTATTGCAAACAAAACTAACATTTTCTCTTCTTTATGAGTTAAATTTTGATGATTTTTTTAAAAATATAAAGAAAAATGTGTTTTGTAGGCTCTAGACTGCGAACCAACCACTTTTGTGTGGTAGATTGCTACTTGGTGTGTGAAAAACTTAAGAAATCACCCTAGGCCTAAGCCCTGCTAGAGTATCACTACGGTATTACCATCTTTAGCATATCCTTCTGCACACCCACAAGTCTCCACACGCACCAACTGTAGTTCCACAGACTTGATTGGTATTTCACAATGGTCCACAATCAACTGAAAACAATACAACCAATTTTAATAACATATTAACCCATTGTCTGACGCGTGTTTAGCAAAGCAGTCCACGCAGGCCCAGCAGTAATTTTTCTACTCGTATACGCTTATCGGACACATATTTTCACTACTCACTTATTTTCTCATTTAGTGGTTTATTTGGGGTTATAGTATAGCATTGGATTGGTAGCCCCACAGTAACTTATTGCAATGAAACGTCGATTCGCGCCCCCGTTAGGGAATGTTTGGGCAAACAAAGACATTGTTCAACCAGTCATTGTGCACCAGGGAATGGGTTAATTTAGAAGTTACAGGTTTTATTTCAACAGTGTTCATAACATTAAAATGTGTATGGATGTGTGGACACAACACAACAGAAAAGAAAGGTGTACTTTAAATTCCTACACACAATAAATCAAAACTACTGAGAAATGAACTGTCCTTGTCATGGAACTAATGTGACTTTAGAAAGTCAAATGTTTCTCTTTAACGACACATCCATGATGGGTTCTCTCTTAATAAATGTGGTTTTATTATTCTGTGAAATCTTAAACCTTAGTTTTGTAATGCCCTCAACTTAGTATTTAATAGTTTTAACTTAAGTTATATCTATATGAACATCAAGACATGCTGGAAGCCCGAGAAAGGTATAAAATGACAGCTCAGCTTAGCAAACATCACGGATTCATGTATACCCAGAGTTCAGCAAAACTAAAACAATTGGGTGTAATATTAGCAACCATGGATGAACCCCAGAACTGCCCTCGGGTTGGTCTGATTGGGTGAAAGTGGTGTAATATCCAAGACGCTGCTAGAGACTTCAAGGCAGTTGTTCTCATGCCGTGGACATGGGTATATGTTGGACTCGAGTTCTGACAGATTCATGATGAGTGTGAGTGTAGAGACGTCCCAGGTACTGAATTGTGGACCTTAGAAGGAGATGCTCACATCTAGCATGATACTGACATCCGACTCTCTCTGGCTATCAACTCCAAATCATTGAACATGTTTTTCCCATAAATACCAAATTCGTCTATAATAAACTAGCTCTTCGCTGTCTAAATCATTTGACGATTTACTAAGTACTGTAACCTTTGCCCAGATACCCTTTATAGCTATCCTGAAAAGTAGTGAGTACACTTATCCACCCATTCATTTACACCATTTAATCTAATAAAACATGCAGGAATAGAAACCATAACTCACATTTTGTTGAGAAAATTATTTTGTTTATATTATTATTTTCATTAATATTAATAAGGAACGGGCCCTCAAAACCTTATGAATATTCGAGGTTTGAGAATTTAAGAAAAATTTGGTTTCAAGTTTTATTTATTTCAAATTTTGAATTGGAATTTGTTTTATAGTTTTAATGCTGATCTTTGGTGGCTCAGTCCTAAAATAATTGTAGGATAAAGGTGACAACCAAAACCCAGACCGTTAATTTAACACTTAATAGAATATATCAATGCATTATAGCAAAATGTGTTAATATTTCTTTTAACATTAGTTCATAATTATTTACAAGAGTCAGATTCGAATTTGAGATTCAAGATTCACAGGTAAAATGGAGATAAAAGATTTACAGGTAATAAGAAGACTCAGGCTCAAGATTCGGATTCAACACAACTATATGTATATATTAAAGTGCTTACTGGAAGATAATAAATTGAGTGCAATCATGTAAAGTACTAACCTCGCCTGAGAAAGGTTTGGTGAGGCAACAGACGGTTGAGTCCAGATGACCTTTGACCCTGAAGTGGGGAATACGCCCCCTATCCCTATTATTCTGGAGGGACTCCGGAGTGATGGAGAATTCCACAGGGCGAGGAGACGCCTTGTCGCTGGTCTGAGACTTGTATTCCACGATGAACTCTGCTACCTAAGACGGCAAGATTTTTTATTTTAAGGCTTACTTTCTAGTGTCAATATTGGCAACTTAAACTTGCCAACCAGAGGAACAAGATGTTGAAAATTTTTTTGGAGGAACTCTATTAATATTTAATTAGAGGATGAGAAACCATTGGGCGTAAAAGCCTATTCTAATGCTGTTGAAAGTAATGGAGCATTGGCCTTCCAAATCAAAGCTAAGCACACTATCTGGGCAGCCAAACAATATGGTAACTCACAGGAATATAGATACATTTATATATTACATAGTTAATGGCTACAAATGATTAGATATTGTAAAAGCCAGATTATGTTTGTTCCCTTTTATGTGTTTCCAAGCATCTTTCCTGTAGTTTCTTCCAAATATAAGAAAATGTACCTCAAAAAGAGATTTTCTTTAAAGAGATAGATAGGTATATTTAAAATAATTGTGATTTAATAGAGCAATATAAAGGAGATTTAAATTTATGAATTAAAAACAAAAATTTGTCAAAAGTGAAAGCTTTAGTTTGAAAACAATTTGAGAGTTCCCAGTTAACTTAAAAAAAGGAATGAAAAAAGATACAAACAAATCATGGCTTTATTCAGTCAATAGGATTTTTTGTGGAAATTCCAAGGCCTTCTAATGTGTAAGTGAATGAATTACTTTTAATAGTTTTATGTGTGGAATCAAGAATTATTAGATGAAAATTTTCTATTATCAGTCTTAAAATAGCGAACAAATTTTTTTCAGTTCACCAGTGAATTGTACAGTATGTAAACTTTACATTATACTTAGCTTGTAATAGTAAAAACCACCAGTGGTTACACGGGCAACAGTGTCACACTCTCAATACACTTGATTTCTGGTGATGTAAAGTCACGGCTTTAATCTCTAATAGGCGCATTGGTTCTAGTTTTTAATCATCCCTTCTTCACACTAATGTGGGTGCATTTTCTCTACATTACTCTCTCAATTCTCATCAATTATATTTAGTTAATAGCCTACTGTCTTGAATGTATTTATTAAAATGTAAAGATTGAAAAAAAAAAATAGTTTTGGTTGAGTTAATATATAAATATCTGTTAATTATTTTTTTTATCACTGCGTTTGGGTTATATGCTTATGTACTAATTATGTTAATGATTTTAGAAATTAGAAAGGGTATATTTAGAGGAAGTGTACCCACATTTGTGTGGGAGAAGAGTGGGAAACAGGCCCTGTGCCAAGTATTTTATTATTTTACCTCAGAAGTTTAGTTATTGTCAATATAAAATCAATGTTTATTTTTCTGTCAGAATTCAACTGTACCATTTGCAGATATGTAGTATTTCCGGTTTGTCAAAAGCAAAGGTTGCGTTAATTTAAAAGCATGGACTGTCGGACTCCATGTAATACCCCTAGTGGCGCATATCGGGTACAATAAATGAACAGAAAGAGATTCGATTAGGGAATTTCGAGTTTAGTTTGCGATAAATTTTATGAAAAAATGTAAAAATAGTGAAATATTGAAAAATATTATTACAAAATAAATATTAGAAGTTAAAGTGATTTATTTGAGAGACGAGCAGGTACCCCTAACCTGGGCGGCCTCTGTGCATGGCACATGCCTTAATCAAGGCCTGGTGGGAAATCATTTTGGGAAAACCACCCTCAATACACCCAACTGAGATTCAAACCTCAATCTCACCGTAGTCGGCAATCTAGTCTACTTATAGTTTTGGTTGAGTTAATATATAAATATCTGTTAATTATTTTTTTTATCACTGCGTTTGGGTTATATGCTTATGTACTAATTATGTTAATGATTTTAGAAATTAGAAAGGGTATATTTAGAGGAAGTGTACCCACATTTGTGTGGGAGAAGAGTGGGAAACAGGCCCTGTGCCAAGTATTTTATTATTTTACCTCAGAAGTTTAGTTATTGTCAATATAAAATCAATGTTTATTTTTCTGTCAGAATTCAACTGTACCATTTGCAGATATGTAGTATTTCCGGTTTGTCAAAAGCAAAGGTTGCGTTAATTTAAAAGCATGGACTGTCGGACTCCATGTAATACCCCTAGTGGCGCATATCGGGTACAATAAATGAACAGAAAGAGATTCGATTAGGGAATTTCGAGTTTAGTTTGCGATAAATTTTATGAAAAAATGTAAAAATAGTGAAATATTGAAAAATATTATTACAAAATAAATATTAGAAGTTAAAGTGATTTATTTGAGAGACGAGCAGGTACCCCTAACCTGGGCGGCCTCTGTGCATGGCACATGCCTTAATCAAGGCCTGGTGGGAAATCATTTTGGGAAAACCACCCTCAATACACCCAACTGAGATTCAAACCTCAATCTCACCGTAGTCGGCAATCTAGTCTACTACTAGAGTAGCGCGTTAGATCATGCGGGTTTTGGTTATTTAAAAGAAGCTAAGTTGGACACTTTCCAAATTCAACAAAATATTTTATAATTTTGATAAATTTTATCTGCTCGAATTACAACTATTAACTTTCAAGATGCAATATTCGTTATTAATGAAATAAGGCACAATCATTTTGCAAATGTCTGTCTTATCGGGGAAAAAAGTTATTAAAAAATGTAGACCCGCTTCAGTGGCCTAAGGCATCACTCTCGTGTTAAAACTGGCCTACTGATGACGGAGAGATAGTGGTTCGAATCCTAGTCAGGTCTACTGAGGATGGTTTCCCTCCCACTCTTCTCCCATGAAAATGCGGGTAGATTATCTCTAAAATGCTTCTTTTCTCATCCCTACCCCATTAGAGCAATTATTATACATGCGTGTATCCTGAACAGGTAGTAAGAAAAAGATAGTAAAAACATATATTAGAAATTACTAAGTGTACCCTCAAACTCCAATCAATTAAGAAGCAATAAACCATATCAGTGTACACACAGCCTAAGTGCCAAGCTCATCCATCTAGTCAGGTTTTCAGATGAAAGGAAGTTAGGGTTTGAATCCCTGCAACGAGATTTGAAATTTGTTTTCCTAGATGCGTGAAGCAAATGTGGGAATATTTTCAGTTAACGCTACCTTCCTTATTCTTAACCCATTAACATAGTTAACCCTTTTACTGTGTTAATCGGATACATCCAGACTTTACCCCACGACGTGTGAACTTTATCTACCCTTGCTGCAACAGTCGGAAATAGCCACAAGAGTGTTAGAACGCTAAATTTTTCATACTAGCATGCACGTGCGCCTCTGACATCTGGTTTTTAATTTCGAGACCGCTCAGTTACCAGCTGCTAAATCATAACAGTACTACCGCTTGTTTACTTCCACATTTCACTACTTGTTGCACATGTGTAATATTTATGTGGTGGAAAACATTGTTGAGGGATTAATGGATTGCTATTTTATTTTTGTTCTTGACCTATTTCCTATCTTGAAATAATGCCCAAGACAAATATATGAGAAAAGCACCAATGTATCACAAAATTGTTCAAGTTGTGTTGATGAAACCTAACTTTCAAAAATTTTCTTTTTATTACATTTGGCCCATATTAGGCCTGTAAAATCCTTATTTAGCAATTAGTTTGACACTATTGTGGGTTGCAAGTAAAATAAAGAATGGTTCTGATAGCAGAATAACATTGCATTTGGGTAAAATGTGACATATACAATTTTATCGATATAAAATATATATTATTATGCAATTTATAGACAACGTGGTGCTAAATTTTATATTTAAAATGCATTACTAGTTGAAAATCACATTATTTAATCATAATCATGATCATCATGCAAATTTTCACATTTTGAATTTTTGACCTATAATTAGCATTTCTGAAGATTAGAAGTAAAAATTAAATATGCAGAAAAAGGGTTAAAATGTGTATAGCCAGGAAGAGTAGTAAGACGTGCCAGTAAAAAAAAAAAGGGCAATACAATCTTTAAAAAGCTTGACAATGCTTTTGGTTAGATATTATATTCATTCAAAAAAAAGCTCAACTCTAAATCAATATCAAAAGAAACTTACCTAACAATATTAAGACACACAGCGGAGTTTTTACCTCGAATAAATTATAGGGGTGCGCAAATTGGCATTTTCTCCTTCAAGTAAAGTTTGAATTAAAACAAATTTTTATTAGTTAGAGTATTAGAGAACAATATTTGTACAAGAAAGTTTCTTGTTTCAAGTTGAATTTATGTAATAGATCCAGGCATAAGCCATAAATAAGTACAAACATAATTTATTTAGAATTAATTTGGTTTTTGTGAAAAGATTTATAAGCACACATATTCGAATCTTTAAATAAATTTGATATAATTGGTTAATTTTTTTAGCTAGACAAAATGAAATTTTGAGGTACTCCATTTGCTATGAAATTATATACTAAAATTGAATAAACTTGGTTAGACTAGGAATTTTTGAGAAAAAGATTGAAAATTCTAAGTTTTGTAAAAATCTTTGAGTCAAATTCGAGAAGATACTAAAATTAAACTCAAACTCAAATTTTCGAGTACTCGCACACCCCTACTATAGTAGTAATATTTTGTTTTACACAACTCTTTTTAGTTCAGATTGCAACGATTCTGTAAATAACCATACCAGAGAATTTA
This sequence comes from Timema bartmani, assembly GCA_902151455.1. NCBI lineage: Eukaryota > Metazoa > Arthropoda > Insecta > Phasmatodea > Timematidae > Timema > Timema bartmani. The sequence continues at coordinate 151,755 of CABFWB010000397.1, read as the reverse complement.
ATTTACCTGGCAACAGCACATGAGCTGACTCCAGTCGGTAGATCTTTCAATTCGACACTTTAGCAAACTATCAGTCAAGGAATGGACCAACATAGGTATACTATGTTTTCTAGAAATATATATCTGCATTTCTATGTAAATAAATGTAATATTTAATTAAATAAATATGAGAGAACTGTAGAGAAATAGAGCAAAAGTAAAAACTAGAGGTATACCGATTCAGTAAAACCGATTACCGATTATTTAAAATAATTGTTCATCCTAAGATTATTTACACTGATTAGTCCCAATTATTGATTATTTTTTAATAACTATTGAAAAATATGCTTAAGAGAATAACAGTTAATGTAACTAATACAAAAATATTTTATTCAAAAATCAACAGTTAAAGCCTTGATAATCTTAATTTTTGATTAATCTTTGTATAACCGGTGAAAGTTGGAACTAGATTGTTAGTTTTATCAATGATATTAACTTATATTTCTTTATTTGGTTATGTAATCTTTGCATAGCTCACAACTCAGACGCAGTGTGTATATAAGTGTTTTTTTGCGATTTTTATCACTAAACTCCTACCTAGAAAATTTTGCTTTAAATTTTACTTTAAAAAAATTAATGGCATAATAATTGCCGATTATGATTAATTGCTAATTCACTAATAGTCGTCCCGATAACAATTCATCAGTATCCGCATCGATACACCCCTAGTAAAAACATTAACACAGTCTATATTTTTACACACTTCAATAGTTTGATGCATTCATTGCATCTTCCTCAGGAAGTAGTAATAAGACTAAACAGGAAGTTTGCTTCAGTGATGCCAACCGGTTGTGAAAGATGAAAACTTCTCTGGTGGATTTGAAATTCTATGGAGGTTCAGCTATTATCCTGTGAATGGCAAGTGGTGCTAGTTTTGATAAAGGGTTGAAATCAGGCCTAGTTAACGAAAATTTAGGTTGGGCGGTTTTCTAGACTATGTAATCCAGGTGAACTAAGCCGTCAGGACACAGGAAGATATCCTAGTTGGCTGGTTTTATTTGGGCTGCCACAACTAGGCCTACTTTAAACTAAAATAAATTCATTAAGTCTGAGGTGCCCATGAGCCCAGAAAAACCAGTTTCAGCACAGACCTTCACTCATAACCTCAACTGTGAATACTGTTACACTGTCAAACTATTCAAATCATTTAACATGAACCAATGCAATATGTCCCAGTTAAGAAGATGGGAACTGGCAGATTAATAGATCACTAAGTCTAGAAAGCCACCCAACCTAAATATTCGTTAACAAGCCCAGATTTCAACCCCGTTGCAACACCAGCACCACCTGCCATCCAAAGAACAATAGATAAACCTCCAGAGTGTTTAAAATCAACCATTTGGTATCAATGAAGCTAACTTACTGTTTAGTCTTAAGTATTACTACTAATTCCTGAGGAAGATACAATGAAAGCATATAAATATTGTCTTTTGAGTGCCAGGTATACCGTTCATGACAAGAGCTCTCGGACTTCTTTCCAGTTGAATTCTGACTACATTCCCTGGTTCTCTCTCCTTCTGTACTTCTCTTAATGGATCCCATATTTTCATCGTGACAGTCCTTTCAAAGGTCTTTGGTCTCTTTCTGACCCTCTTGTCAGGCTCTATATTGAAATATTGAAGTGTATAAATATGTGTGTTTTTACTTTTATTTGTGATCTATTTCTCTACAATTCTATCATATTTATTTAATCATATCTTATATTTTACTTAAAGAACATTATTTAATAAAGTGGTATTTCCACGATAAACATCATGTCCGTTGCATGACGACATAGACGACATTGTTCACCTTGATGAGATCTTTGGCCAGGAAGCTTCTCTTCATCTCACACTTTAGCAGATACTGAACGTTGACAAACACCCCGTGATATGTCTCATATAAAGTCTTGTTTGGGCGAGAAGCAAGAGGAAACTCAAAGGGGATCTCGGTCTTCCCCGCTGGGATCTTGCCTGGGGAGGCCACTTCGAGTGCATATGAGACCAGCTGGATTGGCTACAAGATAAAAATATTCAAATAATTCTTTTTCTTAGTAATTTTAGTCTAAATAGTATAAATATATGGGATAATTTGTTTGACTTTCTAGGGAAAGCATCAAGATTCCCTTGACAAAAGGTTTAAAAAATGAAAAATTGAAAAAATCATGGTTTTTCAGTTCTGCCAGGTGGGATTGAAACCTGGATTCCAGAGGCTAGGCGTGTAAGTCACATACCCATCCATGGCATTTTTATTAGCATTTATTTGTTTTGTTCTTATTCTTAAACAATTATAGACTTTTTATTTTATATAAATTATAATGTACTTTAGAACACACGATTCATCAACCCCCAGTTTTCCCTTGCAAGATTTGAACCCTGACCTCCTGGTCACCAGAAATTCAATCTATAGCAAGAGGAATGTCTTAGACCATGGGTCGTGGTCCGTATGGGTAAAAAAAAATTTGTGGACCAGTTTGAAAAAAATTTCAATTTTACATTTCTCATATTGTAATTAGTTTTTTTATTAGTATGCTTTTATGAACACAAGTATTTGTTTTATAAATCTTTTGTGGGCCAAATAAAATCAGTCGGTGGGCCTGAGGTTGTCGACCCTTGTCTTAAGGCTGTGTGATCAGACTAATCACTGATGTAGGTAGGTGCACACCCAGGATTTTGAGCTGGAGGAGCTTTTAACATAATAATTTTCATAATTGCAACATTATGTATTTCAATTACTGTAATATTTGGAAATTTAATTTGAAGTAGGGGGATAAGAAAGATATAGAATCAGCGATGCCCCCTAAAAAGTAGGGTTCCGGGGGTTTCTCCCCTGGCCCCTGGGAAAAAGGTTGATTTTAAAGGAGGCAAATGGTAATCTTTAAGCTAATTTGTACCAAAATTGGATCCTTGGTCTACCCCACTGTCACTGTGTACCCCACTGGTTAACAGGTCTGTTTTTACACATTCTTCTTCACACCCAGGATTTGCAGTTGGTGGGATGGGGCATATAATAATATCTCAACTGCCCCTTCCTCTCTTCCTGATACAATAGTGTTTTCATATTTGCTCTAAAATAATAATTTCAATTACTGTACCCACTTTAAAACTCTATGTACAAAGAGAAAATACTTTAACCATTTCTAGAAAATATTACAGTATTACAGGTCCAGTTTTCATTTAAGTGCAAATTTACAGTAAAATTAAAAATCAACAGAAAGATGTATTCCTTTGAAAAGTCCTAATTACTGCACAAACTTAATTTCTTTTATATTAAATAGAATTAAACAAAATATATTTGATTAATTGACGGAACATAATGCTAATCCTATTTTTATAAATCCTTAATTTTCTGGAGGAGGGCCTTCAGCTGGGGGGGCGGGCCTCCAGCCCCCAAAGCCTTCCCCCGCCCCGTGGGTGCGCCCCTGAATGTAGGTGCTCCTGAATAAAGTGTACCCCAAATTCATCATATCCACCTACTAAAGTTTTATTCTCTAGGGATATGTCAATATTTGTAACCAGGATGCGAGCATAAAGTCTCATATTAGATGAGGTTGAAAATACAATGAGAGTAATGCCTGTTGACATCCTGGTCACAAAGGTGAGTTACTTTGGGTTACCAATATAAATGTATAGGCTTTACGTTCAGATGTCCTTTGCCTCTCAAACAAGTGCCTTAAGACGCCATCACCCAAGATATTAATCGAGAAATTAGATACTAAATTATGCCTTAACAAGAAAAAGTAAGTGTGCTTTTCTGTGTGTTTTACTTGTCGACAGAAAAATTGGAACCAGTTTTTAAATATTTTTCATTTCAAAATAAATTTTAAATATGTTAAAACAGTTTCAATGTGATTTTTTGGCACTGCATCTTACTACTCATTCAGGTTATATGCTTCACTGGTATTAATTCCAATGTTTCTTAGGTAGAATACAGGTTACTTCACCAAGATGCAATACCTGGTTTGAGCTGTTTCAACTGTAAGCCAAGTGCTATCTGTGCGTTCTTAAGTAATGTGACTATAAACTAATACTAATTAGGGTGGGAAGGGCCTAAACCTATAATGATATGGTATTATGTGGCTTGAAAGGGTGCGGGAGTTTAAGTCACTGTTAACTGTTATGTAACATTCTTACTTTTAAGTTTTATGATAATATGTACACTTTGTTTACCCTGAAAGGAAACAAGCACAAGCTTATCTTGCTTGTTTCCACTATAGTGATGCTTATTTGATAGAACCATAGTGGAGCCGATCAAGGTAGAAAGACTTTAAGCTTTCAGAGCAAAAATGTAAAAATAATTTGTATACAACTTAAAAAAGTTCACAGCTAATGGTAAGTGTGGGCTCCACTAAAAAAAAATATAAGAAAAGTGCAGTCAGGAACAGTGATATAAGGTATTACAAGCGGGGTATGTTGTCAAATAAATGCTAAAAAAAATGGCGATGTCAGCTCAGTACTTAGCAATAAAATGATGTGGTTTGATTGACGACTTGGTGCTCAGAGGTTAGGAGGACATCAACAATATAGTTTCACACTCTCTATTAGAACCTATTGACTCTTAATTTTCCTCACCATAATCCTCTTAAATTACTTCTTTAATAATACTTGTGTAAAGCATAATAAATAATAAAATAAGTATGAACAAATCTGTTAGAAATGTGTTCTGTAGAATGATAAAACTCCCTATCAGATGGAATTGAAGCAATGAGCATTAGTGACTCAGCATTCTCAGTCACAGAAGAACTCAGTTTAACTTAAGCCCAGAATTCATATAAAAATAATAACCTTAACTGAATTATAAAATGCCTCAAATATGCCAACATTTTTAGCACTCAGCTGGAGGTTGACAGTGCCTTCCATAGCTAATGTGATTCCTTCATGTTTGATGTCCGAGTTAGAGCTAACTAGGATGACTCCAGTAATTTTCTCCTGAAACAATAAGAAAAACACAAGATTTATGCTTCACTTGAGATTTTATGGTAAAACATCATTTATACTATATTACCTCACTTCCCATGAACTTTATGGCAATTTTCAATGGTGGGAAGTTAAGGATTTGTCTCGACTCACGAATAGAATGTAGTTTTAATAAGTAATACGGCTCAGATTCACATTGTGGTGCAGTTTTCTTTACCTTACTTTAGGAAATGATTGAAGTGAGACCAGAAAAACAGCTTTACCATATTTAAAAATATATAACAAAAGTGAAAAATTCTTTTTAAAATAATAACTTTCTTACATCCATTACTATTTCCAGCCTGTGGCCTAGGTCAATTTTTTATTCAAGCCATATATTTTTCCATTACCAGCTTGCTAAGCCTGTTGTAGCTAAATGATAAAAACTTTTAAACTGATCTAAATTTAATTGTTGTCTAGTGAAGAATGCAGAAAACTACACTATGATTAAATTTCTTATTCAAGAGTAGTTTTGTAACTAATATCCTGGTTAACTAGCAGTGAGGTGGCCTCTTAGTTGGGCATATCGGGGACGCGAGCATAGATCAGTGTTTTTGAAGTTTTTATAGCAAAACATTATTTTGGCCAAAATAAATAAAATATTGCTTCAGTGCAAACATAGAGTTTAATTTTATTCGCATGATGACAAAAACAGTTCTTGAATATCTGTCATGAATGAGTATAGCAGCATGGGAACTTTTTTTTTAAAGACAGGTATTCAAGATCTGTTGAGGTCACCATGTGAAGAAAACTAAACTTTATGTTTGTACTGGAGATATTTGATCTATTTTGACCAAAAAAATGTTTTTATATAAAAACATATTTTGACCAAAAATATGTTATTATTATTATTATTATTTAGCACCGCGTCTTACTACCTGTTCGGGTTATACGCTTAAGTACTAATTACGCTAATGGATTGGGAATTGGGAAGGTTGAATAGAGGAAGTGAACCCGCATTTGCGTGGAGGGAGGGTAGAAAACCATTTAGGAAAAACCACCCCCAGTTCACCCGACCGAGATTTGAACCTCGATCTCGCCGTCCTCGGCAGTCGGGCTCAACACGACTGGCGTGTTAGCCAACTACGCCACCGAGGCGGGTAAAAAAAAAATGTTTTTATATAAAAACTAAAAAAAAAAAGCACTTACATTTTATAATGTCCCCTATATCACTTCCGTAAAGGGGGTTCAAGAACCAATCTTAAGGCTAATTAATTGGGAAATTGAGTACACAATTACACTCAACCAGAAATCCCATTGAAGTGTGGTTATATGTACTATTAACGTTACACCAGTTAAATTGGATTCAATGTAACTTTGGCTGACAATGCTGCCACTTCAAGCCTTGCTGGATAAGTGAAATTTTGTTATAGGGCAGCTCATGTTCTCTTTATTATTTGTTTACATACCGCATTCGGCATACACTCACTGGTTGTTGTCTTTGCCTACTGACAACGGCGCTACTAGACTACTCGATTAACTAAGCTTTTTACAATCTACTACAGAGGGAATCTCCTTTAATTGTTGGATAGTTTTTGAAGGTGGGATTTTTTTTGTAGAGTAGGGATCAACAGTTGGGAAATTTTAAATTTGTCTGTACAAGTCTGTGGTTAAGGACTTTCATAAGAAAGTACTGTGGTACAGAATAAGCCTAGAATTTCCCAACTCAAGGTCTCAAATCTCACAAAATTTCCAACTTTCAAGCTTTTAACCAACAGTGTTGAGTGGGGGTGGGGGTAGGGTGGGGGGAGATCGCTCCCTCAACCCCCCGGCACNGGGGAGACCGCTCCCCTTACCCCCCGGCACGACGCCCTGAGTGCAACATCAATCAAGGCAAAATGTAGGAGCCAGGCGACAAAAAGTTATCACCCAATTAACTGGTGCATAGAGGGTAGCATGATATTCTACAACCCCGATTGATTCATGGTCATTGTTCTTTGCTAAGGATATACTGCAAAATATTGTACGCCATACCAACCAGTGAATCACAGCGCATGGGAAATGGATGCTCTTCCTACCTATATGACAGAAATAGCTGCTGTCTTTGACCTATTCGTATATATATATATTTATTTATTTCAGATCCTTTTATGTAAGCTTTGATGACTTATGCCAGAGATGAAACAGGAATCAAAGAAATACTGGTCTTGTAAACCAGAAATAATCTACTTGTTACTGCTTTAGAGAGAGATTAACTGTCATAATGATTAATTTTTAAATACTAAAATAGTTCATAGAGTTTTTATTTGTCACCCACACAACGATATAACAAAAGTTGAACTTTACACACATTCTGAATTGTTTCCTACCTTTAAAGTAATTTTGCTATAATAGATAAAACATTATTATAGTAAGCTAAGTGGTCTTCTTTAAGGGTGACTAAACACTAACCTAAAAATATGTAATGAGGTTGTTATGCTGGTTTCTTAAGCATAAATCAAGTTTAATAGAACAAATGTGGGTGACCTGGTGGTCTAGGGGTAAGGTGTCAGACTTCTGTGCTGAGGGTCCGGGGTTCAATCCTCGGTCCCAGCACAGATTTATCTGATTGCCAAACCCTTCCTTCACCTCTGACAAGACGTGTATTAATCACAACTTATGAACGTGAGGAATGCCAGGCCTCTACCGTGGTTCGGATTACACGTTAAACTGTAGGTCCTCCATTTCATCTCACAATCACCCTACCATTGCACATTAGCGTAAGTGCGTATAACCCGAACGGGTAGTAAGACGCGGTGCTAATAATAATAATAATAATAGAACAAATGTAATTTTAAATAAATTCCTCTGTATCGAAGACGACTATGTCTTTTTTCATTACATGCAACTTGAAACAAGCCTATTTTTGTACTGAGCTTCAGCTCATGTGCGCTTGTGAAAGGCTACTTAAGACTAAATACCCTACTAGTGCTTGGTAAGCAGAATAGGCAGCCGGATAGGAAGAGCTGGCAAATGCCTCCCTAGAGCTGACACCTCGCTAATATGAAAGGCTACATAAGATTCAATACCCTAACTCTCGCTTCGGTTCGTGTGAACCAGCTCACGTGCACTTGTGTGTAGGCGCCCTAAGCCTGCTAGCCATGCCCTGACGGATGGTAGGCTATGTTATGCAATGATAAATGGAGATTTATGGTGGGAAGCAGCTTAATGGATCATTTAAAGTAGACAATGAGCCAAATTAAGTTGTTCTATGAATGATACAGCCTATACCTGGAACTAAATTAAACATTACAGTGGCCAACTTGTTCATTTCAATTCCACTTGTAACATAACTCGAGCAACAACACAGAGTGTCAATTATCGGTTCCCCAAGAAAAAATAAACTAAAAATACTACTCTTTTTTATGTGAGACAAATGAAAGGCAACCTCAAAGTGGTCTCTTTTGTTTTGAAGATGATATTACTCTATTGTCATAGGTGCTTAAAAATTGATCTTTCTTTCTTCAATTCACTTCTCAGACGTGATCAATGAGGCTCCAGGAGAAGCCAAGAAACCAAAAATACTCTCGTTTTACAACATGAGTAAGGGAGGTGTGGATACTCTAGATACAATTAAGGGCGCCTACTCAGTTTCTAGGATAACAAGCAGATAGTCTCTTGTTGTATTCTTTGCGATGATGAACAGTGGAGGAGTTAACAACTATATAATTAGGCAGGCCAACACCCAATGTAGAATCACCAGAACCTGTTTATTCCTTAAAATTCTAGTTCTAGAACTATGTTTGGAGTATTTGCAAGTGAGGGTCACTTGGAACAATCTTTCTCTCAGGTTAAGAACACAATTCAAATAACTAGCTGGTATCCAAGAAGAAAGAGTAGCAGAGGAACCTGCGAATCCTGGACAGTGTCAATTTTGTAATTGGAAACAGAACAGAAATTTGAGATTCATCTATGTGAAAATGCAGAAGGTACATTTGTTGAAGAGAGCCTCAAGCCAGGCTTTGCATGGACCGCCCACTGAATGATATATGTATGTGTCTAATTCTAATCAATAAGAATAGTGTTTGTGACAGTGCAATTGAAAATTACCAGAAAAACACCAGAAATTAGTTTTATTTACAAAAGAAACACAGTTTTCCAACTTAAAGGTTTTTCATATACAATTTGTAGTTTTAATTTGATAGAAAACTATTTTTTTCTGTCATGTATTTTTTTTACTAATTATAATATGCTTTTATTACCCTTATACAAACACATGTAAATAAAGTTTAGCTTGTAATATTTGAGGATTTGACATTTTGTAACTTGTTTTTATAAACCTATTATTTAAACCCCATTTACTAAACCATGCATGACCAACCACAACCTATGCGGGCTTAAAAGACTACTTACATACATAGACCTACTCAAAGATTTAAGGATTAATTTCTTAACATTTTTACTGAATGAAAATGCATAGACGTTCTCAGAAACAAATGATGATCTAGAGCTAAGCCATTAAGGTTCTTCTTGGTGATGCCCGGGCATCGGTTATGATACGTTTGGTTACCCAAATAAAAATAATCACAAACCAGTAAACGCGAAACTTTCGCACATTCAACCTCCCTACCCCCCCACCCCCCCAAAAAAAGATTTAGTCTTTTGTTGGCTTGTTGAAATTAAAATACTCAGCAAAGCGTATAGGCCTACACAAAATAATGAGTGTTTATTTTCGGTAACTGATACAAAAATATTGTTAGATTTTTCTTTTAACTTAAATTTTACACAAACAATGTGTTTTAACGAAGCTGAGTATGCTATGTCAGAAGTCGGTAAAAAATCCTATCCACTGATACATTATTAGTATTATTATTATTATTAGCCTCGCGTCTTACTACCCGTTAGTGTTATACGCACTTACGCTAATGTGTAATGGTAGGGTGATTGTGAGATGAAATGGAGGACTTACAATTTAACGTGGAATCCGAACCACGGTGGAGGCCTGGTATTCCTCACATTCACAAGTTGTGATTAATACACATCTTGTCAGAGGTGAAGGAAGGGTTTGGCAATCAGATAAATTTGTGCCGGGACCGAGGATTGAACCCCGGACTCTTAGCACAGAAGTCTGACGACACCTTACCCCTAGAACACCAGGTTACCAGATACTTTAGTGATTGCTGTAGACTTTGTATTAGTTGAGAAAAAGGGATGTTGACAAAAGAAATAATATCTGTATATGGTCCGAAATCAGTACCACTACTGGGGGTACCAGTCAGGAGGGGTGTGGGGGTGTGAGTGGGTGTGTGGACCATTAGTCAAGGGATGTCATAAAGGTCTAATTTGGTAAAAAAAAAAAAGATGAAAATTTTTTAGTAATAATTAAAAATATTAGAGCATTATTATTATTATTATTAAAAAAAGATTGAAGTCATAATGTTATTAATTACTAGGCTATAATAATTTATCATGATTTTAAAGTTTGCTACATTACTGTCTATTTACCGAATAGGTTTTGCAGCCTTATTTTTATTTAAGCTTTTATTAGATTTCGTATAAGAATTTGGTTTCTACACCGGCAGGGGGTGTCAGAATCGAGACCCGCCCTGGCCATCAAATGACCTTGCTGCGCCACTGCTAATAGGCTCCAAGTGGTTTGGAGTCCACTACAACTAAGTGGGGGTACATGTGTTGGTTTATGTTTTTAATTAAAAATTTGTAGAGTTGTATTACTTCTTTGAGCTTGTGTTAGTATCTCTATATAATATTAAAAACAATAAATTAATGTTTATATTTTGAAATCTAGGTCACAGGCTCGAAATGGATTGTTGGTAATTTAAAGGTATAGGTTCAAATTTTGACAGGATGTATGGGGGTCTTTGTCTTATAATCCGCTAACCACGTTAATGTAAGTCTACTTACTTAAATACCAAACCCAAAATATAAGAAAATCATATTAAAAAATCATTATTACACATACCCCCTCATGATATACTTTATTTGCTTTCTTCACTCTAATATCTAAGTTGATTGACATGTTTGAATAAAATATTAAAAATCCACTATATTTGTTAAATATTCTATATTTTCTTACACCTCATTATATAAACTTTTTTTAAGTGAATTAATCATAATTCAGCGACTCTAGTATTAAATTATTTTAGTCAACAAAATAGTAAAGCTATCCCGATACACTGAGCGGTAGCTCGTGCTCATGCGCATTGTTTATTAATTTGAATAAGGAAAAAAGAAGTGAATAATTTTATACAAAGTTATATCTTACCACATGTGAAGTTGGGGTGGGACGCAACGGAGGTTAGAGAATGGATTAGAACACATCGCATTATAATATTATGCTGTATTGGATTTTCTAATTTTATGTTCAGTAAGCTTGTCTCTGTATTCCCTTTTCTACGTCCTGGGTCAATGCGCGAGCCAGATTACAATATTGTCGTTCAGTGTTGCCAAGTCTATAGTCTCTAGCAATAGTACATAAACCTGAAATGTATTGTATTTTGACCGGTAGGATACTACTTTCTGACAATATATTGAAAAGCCCTGCGATTTTCATTAAAAAAAATTAATGTAAAATTTTTTACTAGATAGCGGGGCCACAGGATACTACTATTAGAAAATATCCCAGAAATTGATTGTACACGTGGTGAAATTATATCAAAAGTAGTATCCTGATCGTGCAGTTGGCAACACAGGTGTCGTTTCTTATTTAATACGAGCACATGCGCACGAATTACCACTCATATCTGTTGCTATTTTCTATTAATGTAGCCAACACTTATCATAAATATCCCAGTAACATTATATACATATTACTATAAAAATTATATTTATTATACTTTATAAAACATTAAAAGTACGCTCTGAATTTTTATACCGGCTATCGTCTTCATTTCCAAACTGTAATATTAATTAGAATGGCGCTTTCAAAAGTTAAACAATTTCCAGGAAAATAAGCACTTTTAATAATATAATCATGCCAACCCTCTTAGTAATACTGGTAATACGTCTTAGTGAGCTCTAAATAGTTTTATATTAGGTGATATTTGGCCTTTTAAAATATAAATCTATAATATATTTGTATCTATTTGTGGTCACATTGCTTAAACCTAAGACAATAGTTGCAGTATGATTGGATGATATTACATTGACTAATTGTTTTGACCAATGATATGTTGCGTTTTTCTAAATATTATGCTGTCTCCCACGAAAAAAACAAACTATAATTATTAGATTTAAAATGGTTTCTTAGTTTTTGATATTTAATTAGATCATTTATCAACGTTGATTTTATTGTTTCAATATAATTACCTTTAACATTTCTGTAAAATATGTTTGGCTTTCAATTTCTCAGCAAAAGCCTCAACATTTACAGGCGAACAACAGCTAGTGGTGTTCAAAATATTAAAGATGTTTTATGTAGTGGAGGGCTGGTTGCTTTGGTCGCGTCTCTAATTATATGGGTGGCAATATTTTTGTATGTAGCATTTTATTACACTTACATGCCATCAACGTCACATATACGTCCAGTGCATTTGCAATTTAAGTGAGTATCACCCACCAACACTTAGTTAGACCTACCTATTACCACTTCTTCAAAATTTAATTTTATTACAATCAGTAGTGTAGACAGGATTGCGAAGTAGGTGGGGGATGAAGGAGAGTTTGGGGGAGGTGCCCCCCAACTGCCAGAGGCAAATCTTTTTCACTATTATATACACCTAAAAGCTTTTTTGAAAGGTTTTTAATTAGTATTTGTTAACTTGATCATTTATATTTTTACTGTTAGGCATAAAGGTGATAATCTAAAATTACCGATTATTTATAATAGGTAAATGTCTAGCCTCTGTGCAACTCCTCGATGGAACCACGTGTGAAACTGGGAGATTTGGAACTTGCCACAATCTTTAGGACTTGGGCCACTTACTAGACTGCAAGGACATCAATTAGGACTACTAGGGAGGATCAACACAAGGATGTGTGACACTTGATTTTTATTTTGCTCACAATATTTAACTGGTCATACTCCCCCTCCCCCTATTTTATTTTCTCTTCAGATATGCGTAGCTCTCGGGGCATCACCAAACTATGGTAGGGGGGCATCAAGCCCTCCTATGGGCACGCTTATGATTATAATGACGGGGAAATAGAGGTTTGATCCCGGTTGAGTGTACTGATAGGTTTTTTTTACTAAATGGTTTACCATTCTTCCTCCACACAAATGTGGTTACACTTCCTCTGAATTCAACCTTTCTTTCCTTAATACATTTGAGTAATTATTGCAGGCGTACAACCCAAACATGTAGTACAAAGCGTGCTAAAAAAATGTATTTCATTTATAATTTTGATAGCCAATGAATGGCCTGAGTTAAAGTTGTATGTGCCAGTGTTATTAAATCCTGACAGAGTACACTGCCTTTTCACAAAAGTAGTTTTTCATTATATTTCCAGGCAAATATTGAGAAACACAATACAAAATACTGTGATTTAAACATTATGAATAATATTAAGTTCCAATGGTTTATAACACGTGTCTGATGGGGTAAACCATATTTATAATTCCCTGATAATCTAATTATATTCCCTGATTTTTTTTTCTCCTGTGGACCCTAATGCATATTTTGCAATATGTTATCTAATCAAGCGTTTGGCAAGCCTTACATACTCAACACAATCTCATCTTGGATTTTTTTAAAAATATAGGCCACCCTTACAATAGATCATATAAAAGTTATTTTCTTTGTTTAGCTTCGATATAATACATGGGCTTGTATTATTTAATTAATTAATCATATGATCGAAACATAACTCACTACGCCTAAAAAATAAAGTAAGCATGATATAACTTTTATTTACAAACTTGTGTGCTTACCCATGATTATTTGTTTTATATCTTTTCCTATGTTACTTTTTTATTTAATTAGGCCTACTATTAAGCTTATTTGGAATTTTAATTTATCAAGTCATATGAAAGGTTACAGTAGTAAAATTGGGTAATAACCATAATATAATATTTGTATTATAAATTATGGGAGGTTTGAAAGTTAAATACAATATGTATCAAAAATTATTTTTAAACATTAATTCATTGTCTTTTATATTCGTGGCAGTTTTAATTGGTTGATTGGTTGAGTTACTTGTTTGATTCTACATTGTTTTTCGTTAGTAGATGCTCAAGATAATATCTTCAAAGAAGATAAAAATGCAATATACCTAATCTTAGTGTCTCATTTTANGAGGTGAAATGTTGTCGTTATAGACGATTACCAATTTTGTATTTGTAAAAACAATAATTCTTTGGGATATAGTTTTAGGAGTGCCCTCTGCTTTCGAACTTAGATTAATACTTTTTGTATAAGCAACATTGTCCACTGACATCCCGTTTCTTAGGAAAGCTAATTTTAATTCGGTCAAACTAGCTAAAAACATTTTTTATTTGCATACACGATTTTTCATATTAGAAAGCCTAAGTTAAGGTAAGTTTAGTCATATAATGATATCTTGGAAATAAAAATTTTAAAATATATATTGGGTAAACCCTACTATCCCCTCTCATTAGATCCACTCTAATTCCACCTTTCGCCTCAGTCACACTTCCTAGGTATCCTAGATTTTCTCAGCTCTACTGTGTCCAACTTTATAGCTTTACTAGGCTTTATCCTCTTCCTTGTCATTACCATCACTTCACGCTTTTCCATGCTAAATTTCATTCCACACCGTTTCACTTCCTCATTCCATTTTGGTAGTTGTTCCTGTACTTACTCTTCCCGCCATATCATCAAGTCATCAGCAAACATCATGGCTTTCATTCTTTCCTCACCGAGTTTTCCTGCCACTTTATTCATGACCATTTCCATCACCATCACAAATAGTAGTGGTGAGAGGGCACACTCTCGCTACAATCAATTTTTTTTATTTTAAACCAATCCGTCATACAACTCCTATTTTCACTTCAACCTCCTCCACCGCTTTACAAACTTTATTTTTATCGGCGCCATCATGTATGTCTTCTCCACATCCACAAATAGGCTAGCCTACCATTACCAATTCGTGCTGTTCCTCTCTTCACCTTTTATTTTATTTCTTAGTATATTTTCCAGTATCTCATATATTTTTGTACAGTGGAATATCAGCGTTAGCTCCCTATAATTTGTGCTTACCTCTTCCTTCCTTCTTTCTTGAAAATAGGTATTATAACTCCCTTTTTCCAGTCTTCAGGTACCTTGTCCTTCCAAACCACTCTTATTAACCTGTATAACAATTAGTGTTTACCTGCTTCACTTTCAGCTGCTCATCATTTCATATCAACTACTTAACTTAATCCTTTAAATTCTCATTTATAACCTTATAAAGTTAATATTGTAGTATTTATGCTTAAAATCTTATTAATAGAAGAATAAAAATAAATATTAATTTGGAATTGTTTAGAAAATACAAAAAAAATAAAATTAAAATATAAAATAAATTGTTATATAGCAGGTACAACAATGGTAGAACAGATTGCATTAAAGAACAAAGGCCTACCTGCTTCGGTGACTGCATGGTCTAAAACAGTGTTTCCCAAACTTTTTGACTTCAACTCTAAACATAATATTCTCCCTGCCTAGCTACCCTAAGTGCTCTTCACACTTTAGATAGTCACAGTAATAATGGCGAGTGAAGTTGACACCAATATATTGATTTTGTTGAGTAATATAATAACTGAATACTGTATTGATCTGAATATAGTACAACCTCATACACAATACAACTCTAAAATTTTGAAGATGTTCTACACAAAAAAATAAGTTCTCGAATAGAACTCAAACTAAAACTTAACAAATATGATTCATCATTTTAGAAAACATTCTAAAGTTGAGAGTAAGGAGCGATATTTATTATAAGATATAAGACTTGACATTTTTGTAAAGTATATTGATTCAAGTTACAATATTCATACAAATGATGAAAACTCATCATAAATCGACATAAACATTATCGTGTGAAAGATCTTTTCCGATCACACTTGTATGACAAAAACTTGTGGGAAAGAAAAAAAAGAAAATTATCCAATATGTTGACCTGAAAAAATTGGTGGCAAAAATAAAGTTTTTCAGTGAAAACAATGATGCTGCTTCATTTTGTAGGCTTGCCATTTGAGTTTTAGTCCTATGTTAATGGGCAGAGTACAAAGCAAATCATTCTGAGGATCTTGATCGTAACAAGAGCCGAAAATCCTTGTTCACAAGATGTGGGATATAGTATTGTCAGAAAAGGGAAAATACCCTTTTAAACTTCCTGAGTCAGTGTGGGCATGTCCTTGAGCTGGATCAAAATTTTTTATTGTCATTGTTGCAATAAATCTTCATAATGTCCCAGTTTGATGAAGTGTTTGTAAATGTAATATTACATAAAGTTAAGAAATAAAACTTTGAGACCTTCTCGCAATCCTCGGAAATATCATTTGCGATCCTCATTTGGTTCGCAACCCAGGGTGTGAGAACCACTAGTTTATAAACTATAAAACATCACTCTCGCAATATACTAGACTGTCGATGACAGGGTGATCGAGTTTCGAATCTGTTGGGTGTAACCTATTGAGTGTGGTTTTTCCAAAATGGTTTTCCACTTTCCCTCCATACAAATGTAGGTACACCTCCTTTAAATCCAATCTTCCTCACCCTTAGCTCCTAGCGTAACTAGTAGGCCCTACACATATGTGTGTAACCTGAACAGGTAGTAGGCTGTGATGCTAAAAAAAAAGGCCTATGTTACACTCTGCTAATATTTAATAAAATTTTCCTCTTGTAAGCACTATTTTAAACGCATGTTTTCTTGTGTTAAAGGTCATGTGAAGAACTTCAAGGACCTTGCAGTTTTCCATCTGCACATGTGCAACTGACCAAGCGGCAACAGCTGCTTATGGTTGGGCAGTCTTACAAAATGTTTTTAAACCTTGAAATGCCAGAATCACCAGCAAATAAAATGCTAGGTAGGTTTGTTCATAAAATAGGTCTCTCATAAATAAGAACATTAACACTTATTATTTGTGTAGCTATTGTTATTGCAGGCACTTAACACCAATGATACCCGCCTCGGTGGCGTAGTTGGCTAATGCACTAGTTTTGTGTTGAGTTATACTGCCAAGAACCGGAAAATCGAGGTTCGAATCTTGGTCGAGTGAACTAAATGGTTTTTCCACTCTCCCTCCACACAAATGTGGGTTCACTCTCTCTAATTGCAACTTTCACAATTCCTAATCTATTAGCATAATTAGTACATAATTAGTAGCGTATAACCTGAACGGGTAGTAAGACGCTGTGCTAAATAACACCAATGATAACACAGACAATGGCATCAATTATTTTTTTCTTGTTTCTCGAGGAATTCGGGTGTAGGCGCACTGAGATGGGTTTTCCCTAAATGTTTTTTTAGTTTTGTAGTTTTTTAGTTTTTATGGTGGTATGGTTTATCTAAAATTCTACCTTACTCATCTTTACCATATTTAGTGTAAATATCTCGAATTGGTATTAAGATGTGGTGTACGAAAAACCAATGAGCCTACTATAGCATAGGTATTTCTTTATAGTGAATATCAATTCAATCAATCCTGGCTTAGCACACTTTAGCACTCATGAAAAAACTAATACTTGTCCGGTATAGATTCCAATTTTGAACTTTAGTTTCTCAAGTGAATAGCTGTCATCTAAGCCTAAACACGAAAGAGGCCAACATTCTTTATTTTAACATAGTTGAATTCGCAACAAAAATGTTTCTAGTCAAGAAGAATATTGAGGCACAGAAGTTATTTAAATTTTTTACAGGACTTACTTACCTTCTCAATCTAGAAAGTGTC
Source organism: Timema bartmani (assembly GCA_902151455.1). Taxonomy (NCBI): domain Eukaryota; kingdom Metazoa; phylum Arthropoda; class Insecta; order Phasmatodea; family Timematidae; genus Timema; species Timema bartmani. The sequence continues at coordinate 134,013 of CABFWB010000397.1, read as the reverse complement.
ATCTAAGGATGGCGTTTAGATGTCCACTTTAATCAGCAGCCACACATGAGCCTTGTATGTTAAGTCAAATATTACCAACTAAAATAAATTAAAAACACTGGCTTTGAGTGACATCACACTTGAATGTCAAAATGGATCTTAATTTTTATCATGCATTGGTGGGGGCTGCATGGTCTAAGGCGCTACTCTCGCAATAGACTAGACTGCCAAAGACGAGATCGTGGTTCAATCCTGGTCAGGTGTACTGAGGGTGATTTTTGCTAAATGGTTTCCCAATATTTCCACACAAATGTGGGTACATTTCTTCTAAATTCAACTTTACTCATCCCTAACCCACTAATGTAATTAGTACATAAACATATAACCTGAATGGCTACTAAGACATGGTTTTAAAAAAATGTGTTATACTTAAATCGTAGGTTAATTTTAATTTTGACTCCAAGATTACTTTATAAATACAACTAAACATGGTGGTTACAGGCAGAGAAAATTTAGAAAAATCAGGGTACTCTTTGATGTTAGGCGAAACAGGGTAATGTCAGAGAATTTAGGTAAAAATTAAAAAAAATCAAGGAATTTAAATACTTGGCTAAAAAACCCCATTAATATTGCTCCTAAACACTAAAACAAAAGTGATATATTTTGTTTCTCACTTGTTAACCAAATTCTTTTCCTGGATATTGCATTCTAACTAACATGAGATAAGCAAGTTGTACTGTAGAAGACCGACATAATGTGGTTGTCGGGGGACATACTTCACCCCCGTGCAGGGCTGTTTTAAGAAATTGTGAAGTCTGGGGCAAAAAATGTAAGACTACTGGAATACTTTTGAAAAAAAAATTTTTGTAAAGATGTTAAAGCATTTTTTCTAAACATGTGGTCGATGTACTAAATGTCAAAATTATCAACCAAAAATTTTTTGAAAAGAGGTAGTCAGGAAATATCTATTTATGTTGTCTGGAAAAGTCTGGAAATTTTAGTATTGTTGCTGCCTTGTTAAACCAATTACAATTTTCCTCTTTCTATTTTTTTTATAGGTATGTTCATGGTTTGTGTTGAGCTCCAAGGTAAAGATGAAATACTGGTGGATAGCTCATGCCGCTCGGCGATGCTGCACTACCGCAGCAGTCTCTTGCATGCTTTATCCACCCTCACTTTTTCACCCATGCTCCTCTTTGGCCATGCTGAGGAAAAACAAAATGTCATCTTGGAGCTGTTTTCTGACTTTGAAGAAGACCAGGTACTTTTGAATGGTGTTCTTATCTTCCTCCTCCTCACCACTACTACCACCACCACCACCGTTTCCATCCTCTGGCTTGGTCAGTTTAGTAAAATGCCTAATTCTTCCTCTTTCCTTTCACCATTCTTCCTCCTTTAATCACTTCCAGTATTCTCCTCTCACTTGTACACTTTCTGTTGTCTGCTCCTCCTATCTCCTTCATCCATACAGGGTAGTGAAGGAGCCTTCCCAGTGAGTCCCGTTTAGCCTCTCATACTCACTCCTGATCTCACTGCCAGGAGGTGTATCCCGGTGCCTGAGAAACCTGGTGGAGGTAGAGTTGAACCCCAGCGAAAGCCAGGTTAGGTGCAGACGAGAGACAGGAGACTTGTCAGGGCCAAAATCAACAAGCTTGGAACAGGGCTTGGCCAGTTAGCTCCCAGCTTGGTGGGCTGGGAGCGTGACAATTGGTGATGATTCAAGTTAAGTCATCGTCAGCATCTGTAGCCTCATTTAGGGAAGGTTATCACCAAAATCAGGTTTACCTGAGGACCTATAAGTGACAGCCCCGCTATTCAGGTATAGGCCATGACAGGTTGATAAACCGGTGGCTGAAGCAAACAAAAAATACTTGCACAAATAAAGTTGTCCTTGTCATATATCTTTAATGATTTCCTCTTATAATGATTTGATGCTTATGAACATCCAAAATTTGATTTTAAGCTCATTTCCTTTCCTAAATTTAGTGTCTTAAAATAATTATAAAATTGAATTTTAAAATATGCAGACAACTTACATTATTTATTTGTAGTGTTTCTGTGATTAGCCTACCACAAAACCCACATTTATGTAAATTAGGACCAAATAAACTTAGAGCTTCAGAGTCTGCATCTAGATCCAGAGTATGCATCTTAGCTTTGTCAGTAGGACATTTACCTAGGTACTTACCTAAGGGTCTTGGATTTGATTCTCAGCAGGGCTAAAAAAAATTCTTGTGAAATTGGGGCCTCTCCATGTACAATGGTAGATTAAAGAGTGGAAGATTGGGGTGTTGTGTCTTTTCTATAGTCAAGTTAGTTTGTGAGTCGTGCGCTAATACTTATAATCATTCAATTCTTAATATTTATATTTAATATCCTAAAGTAATCATTCAAAGGTTTTCAGGTGAAACTTGTCAAAGTCTACTAATTAAGATGTCCTAAGCATTTGAGATATATGAAACAAACTTAAAATTCAACTTAATTTTGTATTGGAATTAATTATTTCGCAAAGCCAATCAAATGTTGTATAAGTTTGAATTAATAAAAAATTAATTTTATAACAATTCTTACTCTTCTACTTGTAATATGTGCTTCAAGAATCACCCTGTGACAGACATTTACGTGGAGATTCAGTCCCGTCACGTGGAGCTCTACTCGGCATCATTAGGGATTCATGCCCACTTCACTGGCCTGCGATATCTCATGTTTCATTGGCCACTGCTGTCTGCTGCAGTGGGAATAACCTCCAATCTGTTCTTCATTCTGCTGATCACTGGACTTTCATGGTACCAGTTGTACCAACCAGAGTCTGAGGAAGCTGCTAGCAAGTTCCAATATGCAGCACTGGACCGCAAGGATGAGTTCAAGTTTAATGGAGAACTTGATGGTAAGTATTGTTTGGACTCATTTTTATTTTCATCGTCAGAAGCCAATGCTTTAATAGAAATCTGATGTAAACAAATGACCTAGTCAATTTTTGTGTAATTGTGTTTTAATTACTAGTATAGGCCTAGGTGTAATGTTGTAATATCATTATACATTTTTAGCATGTACAAGAATCAACAAAAATCAGGTAGGGTCTACTATTTTTACTGCAAAGAAAAATTTGAAACAGAAAAAGAGAACAGAATGTTCCGAATTTTACTAATGCACTTATGTTTTGTAAATACATAATAATTTTTGGTTTTACCAGTACCTTCCAAATATATATATATTAAATAAGTATACACTAAAAAAATTATTTTCTTAAAAAATTTTCTGCAATTTTCTGCCTTAAATTATTTTTTTGGCATACATTAATTTTACACATTATATTAAATATATATATGATATAATATAATTATTCTGCATCTTTCAGATGATAGGGTTTGAAGGATTAGAACATTCAATATTTGATTAAAAAAATATTGTTTTTTTAGTAAGTGTACAAATACATTGCTTGTTTCTGCAGATAGTTCATTTGAGGATGCAAGTTTCATTGAGGACAGCGGAAAGTTAAATGAAAGCGATCAGAGCATCCAGACTTTGGAAACTGAAAGTCGGGAATTTATCACAGAACTTGCGAGGTCTTAGAACTTCCAGCTGCTCAAAACACCAAGTGTTGAGTGTTAAGAAGAGAGAGAGAGAGAGAGCCACATTCCATGCAAGTACTGTGCATTCCACACAAGTACTGTTCTTCCACACAAGTACTGTGCATTCCACGCAAGTATTGTACTTCCACATGCTACACAAGTACTTTACTTCCACATTTCACGCAAAAACTGTACTTCCTCATTCCATGCAAGTATTGTACTTCCTCATTCCATGCAAGTATTGTACTTCCTCATTCCACGCAAGTATTGTACTTCCACATGCCACACAAGTACTTTACTTCCACATTCCATGCAATAACTGCACTTCCACATCTTGCTCTTCGTAGACAAGAAGAAATGAGTATTACAAATGTTGACTGAATATTAATTGTTTATTTTTATTAATTTTAATCATACATTTTATCCTTGTGGAGCAATATGGTAAAAAGTATAACTTCCAGACCATATTACATCAAAGTTTAATCTATAATTTGGTGAAATGTTGGTATTTTTTTCCATCACAATATGATTTCTCATCCTTTCTCCAGGGGAATGCTATAATATTTGATTAAAATTCACCCTCATCTGATTCTCTTAGGTTAAAATCGGCGCATATTTATTAAAACAAATAATAATAATAATAATAAATGTAACTCAAAACATATTTCAAGAGCACAACTTCATTTCTATTTTTAATTATGTTGTCACCTAAAACCAATATATTTGTTTACACTAACTAAAAATCATTAGAAATGTCATGACTGACTATGGGGATTTTTAGTCAATTTTATCTCAGTAACAGGGTTGGACTAGGCCGTCGAGACACATCCCGATGGGCCAGTTTGATTTGGACTATCGCAACTACTTTAGAATAAAATAAATATATTCATTCACTTATGAAAATACTTTTATTAAATTTTAATCAAAAATTCTAGTAAGTTTGAGGTGCCCAGAATACATCATTTGCAGCATTACATTTTTAAAACCATCTCGTTTGTTGTTTCTTGATGTTGTTTATAAACAAACATAAAATCATCTGTTTAAGTGATCTACACAAGTAACGCGTGGATGATCACTTTACAAACTTATAAACAAAGACACCTTGCTATTGTCTAAGCAATTAGAAGCATTTTTGCTCAAGCTGGTAGAAAGTAGAAACTGATCATCAATAATATAGATGAAATGGCCTCGGGATTAAATTAACTATTGATAAAGATATAAATACTTCACCTCACCACTTTAGCTTACACTGAAACATAGCTTCAGTGATAGATATTAATATATGTTACGGGCCATCCTATTTGCAGTCCTGAACCACTTGGAATCCGCCAGTCCACCCCTGCTAAGTAAAGATTTGACACCAATAAATACCTAAAACCAACTAAATTAACTGCATTAGAGTACCTTTACTTTTAGATAGATACCTTTTCCCATATTGGCTCACAATATTAGTTTAGTTTGTTACTAAGATTTGTGTATTAAAGTAGTGTTTTGGATTGAGGATACTGATGCAGATTTTGTGCTAACATTATCGGTATGGTAGGATTTTGGGAGAAAGAAACTTTTATTAGAAAATACAAACAGTCAACAATGATAACATTTTATTATATTATTATTTCACTGGTATTGATAATATCTATCAAAAGTGACGGCTGCAGATCATGTGACTTAATTTATGAATAGATTATTAGATTTTATTTTATAATTTTATACTAAATTAAAAAAAATAAATCGTACTTGACAATTTTAGCCCAACACGGCTGCCAACATGTATTGTCTTATTAATCTAGTGTCGCCCAATTTTCATAAAATTCTAATAGTTTCTAGAGATATTTAATATTTAAAAATGTTCAGGTAGAATCCACTCTAAATATCTTCCAGAGGCATTCAATTTTCAAAATGTTTCCAGACAAGGTTAACTTATAATATTTTCGAGTGGAATCAATTTTTTTTAAAAATTCTAGTAGATGACCTCTTCAAATAGCTCAAAGTTTAATATAAATTTCAAAAAATTTCCAGAGAAAGACCACACTTTAAATAGCTTCTAGAGGCATCTGATTTTCAAAAATAAAAAATAAATACAGGTTAGGAGTTTTTAGCATTAACTTAGTTGCCAATATGTCTTGTCTAGTTAATCAACAGACACCCAATTTTCAAAAATTTGACTGAAGGATTTCTTCTAATAGTTTCAAGATACATTTAATACTCAGAAAATGGCTAAATATCTTCCAGGGGCATTCATATTTCAACAATTTGTAAGGGGAAGATCCCTCCAAATACTGTAGCTTCTTGAGGAATCAATTTTCAGAAAGTTTCTGGGTGAGAACTACTCTGAATATCTTCTAAGGGTACCCAAATTTCAAAAAATAAATGGGGGATGACTACTCCAAATATCATGTAGTATCATGTAGTATCATGAGGGGGTTCTAGGAGATCCAAATTTCAGACATTTGTCGGGATAGGGTCTCCACACTCCTCTTTTGATTGGGAGAAGGAACTTTAAATTTTTTTAAATATTTTTTTTGCTAATTTCTCACCTTCCTCCCCTTTTCATAAAATAAAGTTTCACCACCTCTGGTTGTAGCACATTTGTATTAACACTACTATATGATCTTGGCTGGGATCACATCTCAAGTATAAAATGACTTTCAAATCCATACCTTTAAAAAAGTGCTATAACATCGTAGAGTAATTTCATGGCTGTGCCTTTTTTTTTTTTTTAGGTTTTAGCCCTGTGGTGGCTCATGGCGAAGTCTTACTCGCTTCTAGGCATTGGGTAGAAATACTTATTATTAATACTTGCTCAGGTGCTAACATTTGATGGATTGTACAACACCTCTTACAAAACATTTTCATTTGGAGTCATTTGTTCAAAGTCTCACGACCCGAGGAACAGCCTTTTAAAAAATTGGGAAAAAATATTTTTTTATTGTGCCAGGAAACCGAGAATTATGCTGGAATTTTATTCTAGAGTTTTAGTGGCCACTCTATTTAATATAGCTATGCAGCTTTGATCACTTTGATTCATAACTATTTGGAATATACACATTTGTTGAAATGATTTCGAGTCTATTATAAGCAGTATAGCAGCTAACAATAATTTGCAAATACATATTTTTACTCGATTTATGTATTTTAGGTACATACTTTACTGATTTGATTATAAAAAAAGACTGATAGTTTATTTGTCAATATTCTTTAATAGATACTTGTGATAACACCTAGTCGTATAAAATAATATACTATGTAATCTTTACAACTATCGCTACCCACAATTTCTAAAATATTCAAAGTACCTATAGTTTCACTAATATGTACATACTGTATGCATTGTCTACATTGTATTTTTAAGAGTTTACAAAGAAAATGTATTTTAAAACCTATTATCTATACATGTACTAATAAATAAATATTGAATCATAAAATGAATAGTCTAGTCTTCTGTAAATGTGCTCTTGCCATTTTTCAAAAGTACCATACTTTTGAAATTAATTTCTATATTTTTACTTTTGATCTATTAATGTATTGCTACCTTAAGTTTGGAAAAATAATTTTTGAGCAGATATCTTGCAAATATTGGGATTTGCTGTGGTAAGAATTACTTTCTGTTGATGTATTACAGGTGTTTTTAAATTAAAATGGCTATATGTTTTGTACAAAATACTATATTTTTTAGTAATCGTAATTTATTTATTCTTCCACTAGTTGTAACATTATTGAAAACAATGTTACATTAATAGAAAAAACTCTCGAAGGAAAATATTTGTATTCTTTCGAGGTATATAATAACACTATGAAAAGGGATTTCACCAATTATTCATTTTTGGTAGTCTGTTGTCATTGCAAAGGCAGTAACAACTGTTTTTGCCAATGAACATGTGACATGTGACATGTTTTAGTATCAGCTTAGCTTGTATGTCGTGTTGGTAAGTGTAACATAACTGTGATTAGCTACCATGATGACATTTAGACAATTCTCCCATACTTTGTAACACTCCATTTGCTATAATGACTACATTACTATTATTTAGTCAATTTAATTTGCTACCGTCACCTATTATTATGATAATTAGCGTAATTTTATTGAAAGTCAAAGGCAAATGATTTTGAATACGATTGTATGGTGGGTTTTTTCTTTTGCATTGTGTTTATGATTTGGTCTGTTATTTATACTGTGACTTAGGGTCAGTCTTATGACTACTGGATAAATATTGCTATTGGAAGGTTAAAGTTAGCGACCAGATTAAAGTTATCAGCCACTTTAATATTTTACGCGTACTATGAAGTGAATTTATCTGCCGGATAGTTATCTGTAAGATAAATATATTTTTATTCAGAAGACGCAAGGTTGGTACTGTTTTTACTTGTGTGTGCATGCGTATAAACCCTGCTGCTACCGCTACAACCTAGTTAGTGGCTACAATGCTCTACATTTGTTAAATAATGGTGGCTAAACGAGTGCAAGAAAACAAATGGCATCATGTATGCACAGCAGCTAAGTTGTCTTTTAATTACTAATTTCGGTGTTTGGCAAAATGTGGTCAATAGTTTGGTACAACGTTTAAAAAATTTCATTTATTGTACTCACATTTAAATAATTTGTTCTTAAATAACTATAACTCTACAAATAGCTGGTCAGTTTTTATAAAATTGTGAGTTAGATGTTCTAACTTTAGAGATTGTTTGTAATGATACTGTATTGGACCCCTCTCATATATTTAAAAGTCATGGATGAAATGTAATTTTTCTTAAAAGTACTGTATGTAAAGTTTCCTTTTAATACTTCATCCATGGAAATAACCCGCTTTTAGAAGTAATGTCAATATAATACGTTTTAAAACTTTTTTCTTTAAAAATCAACTCCTTCACAACATCAGATCGCCAGGAGTCTTTCTATTAGTTGGTTTTGACACTGGTGACAAGGGGTAGGTCATATATAAGCCGCTTGTGCGTATGAATACACACAGTGCCAGCGGATAATATATACAGAGCAGTAATTCAATATATCAGTGGAACAGTGCCGGCAGCATAAATATAGAGAACGAGTAATATCACAATAGTGCCACTAACTTAAATCCATAGAATACACTAAAAATGTTAGCGAGTAAAATCACAGAAAAATAACTCGTAGTTCAACTAAAACTGTATCATCTAATATTATATCTTGAGTGCCAAAGATTAAATCATCTTAATAAATCGTATGCAACATAGAAATTCTTATCTATTATATTAAAATTAAAATCAGAAGTAATCAGATCGTATAACCGCGTTAGTGCGCAGTAAGGCATGCTCGCGTTATCATCATAAAACCCCACATCACTTTAATTGGCGCTCGATCACTGGGCTATAAATAACAATATTAAACCGTATTTTAATTGTCGCTCGATCACGGGGCTATAAATAACAATATTAAACCGTATTTTAATTGGCGCTCGATCACGGGGCTATAAATAACAATATTAAATCGATATCATTATAATTTACTCCCCATCGTGGGCATTAATCTTCATAACATAATAATTGGCGCCCAACATGGCCCATATAATTTTAATTGGCGCCCAACCGCGACGCAAATCTTCGAATCCCCGAGGCTAGAAAGGGACTCCACCAACTGAGAGAAACATGGCACACCGAGGCAGAACATGGTACCGAGGTCGAAACAAGCCGACAGAAGATCTCATCAAACTAGTCAGATAAGCCTTAGACCATTTTTATTTAATTTACAGGATATAAAACTTTGTTTTATAATTCATACTGTAAAAACATTGATATAGGTAATCTTTGTAAATTTTGGAAGGGAGAATGGCGGATTCGAATCCAAGTGGAGACAGTAACACGAACCATAAAAAAGAAACAAACTAAGAGCGGACCCACAATAAGTTACGATCAATTTTTTTTAAATTGTTGTTTGAGAAAATCAAACGAATAGTCAAGAAACTATATGAATAATAATAAAAAATATCAATAATGAGCTTGGTGCACCTAATCAAAAAATAGATGCAAAACTCGATAAATTCAATCATGAGCTAGGTGCTGAAATAGTAACAAATAATAGTAATTTCAATGAAACGATCCAATCTGAGATAGAGCCAGAGACTACAAGATCGAAACAAACACTAAGATCCAATCCAATATTTAACCAGATACCTTGATCCAATCCGTGATCGAACCAGAGACTACAATCCAGTCAGAGATCGAACCAAACACTATGATCCAATACGAGATCGAACCAGAGATTACGATCCAATCCAAGATCGAACCAAAGACTACGATCCGATCCGAGATCGAACCATAGAAAACGATCCAATCCGAGATCAAACAAAAGAAAACAATCCAATCCGAGATCGAACCAGAGATTACGATCCAATCCGAGATCGAGCCTGAGACCACGATCCATTTCAAGATCGAACCAAAGAATACGATCTAATCTGGGATAGAACCAGGGACTACAATCCAATACGAGATCGAACCAAAGACCACAGTCCAATCCGAAATATCCTATCAGAGATCGAACCAAAGACTACTATCTAAAAAGAGATCGAAACAGAGAAAATATCCAGTCTGAAATCGAACCAGAGACTAGGTAGGAAACTAAAAATAAAAAATAAGGGCTGTTTTCAATACATCCCACCGAAAGTCTTCGATCCAGGAGGTGGTAAAAAGGCATTTAAATTTCGGATAACTAACAGTAAATTTAGTACAAATTTTAATTTTACAAAGTAAGTATTTAATTACAATTATGTAACCGTAACTACAACCTTAGTAACTGTAGTAAATATTATGTAACTAATTATTATATATCGATAAATAATATGAATCAATCCAACTTTAGCCACGCTAAGAAATGTCTAAAATAGAAATTGTAAGTATAATCCATTCACGGTAGGAATTACTCTCTCAAAGGTCTTTTTTCCTACCAATATCCTACTATATAATAGCTTTCTGGTAGGGAAAAAGGCCTTTCAGAAAACAATTCCTACGCTGAACAGACTTTAAACATTCAGAGCACAAACTCAGTGAAGTAGAATTAATACTTCCTTTCTAAAAGTAGGTAATGCGTATTTGTTGAGACGCACACGATTTCCTACGCCTCCACTACAAGTTTTCAAGTAAACATCTATTGTCTGAAAAGAAGAGAGGAGCTCATGAACAGTAACTCAGAAATCCGATAAAAAAAATCTTTATGAATAAGAGACGAACCCGGTATAACAACTACAAAATCTTTAAGTTTAAAAATATAAATTCTGAACAAATCATATTAATCTTATTTGGATTAAACGTAATTAATCAAGAGAAACTCTATACATAAAAATGGTGATAATAGGAGAACAAACAGATTATAGGAGAAAGGTATGCTTATGGAGGGAGCATGATCCCTTGGAAGCATGCGGGTAGAAGGTTGGTTAAGTTTTGTCAGCCATTAAAGTGTGAGTAAATTCTAAGAGTAGGCCATTTATTTTTGTTAATTTTAAACTATAATTTAAGTAATAATTTGAGATAAAATTATGCCAACAGGGCAATTTTTCGTTTTATAAGAATTTAAATAGTTTCAGTTTAAGAGAAAGGAGGTTTGGCTAATTAGTTAGGTAATTAGGATCATATATAATTAGTAAACGATCTTTGAAATCAGAATAAATGTATATTTCACTAATGATGAATTTTGTGAGTGATAGTTAAGATACAGATCTTAATATTTATGTGGGGGGTTCATTTTAAGTTTAAATAATTACATTTTATAAAGTTCAAGGTATTGGCTATAACATTAACGGGATCGCAGAGTGAGCTGATGAGCTGAAAAGTAAAATTTATGGTATCTAAGGAAGTTAATTTAGATATGCACTCAAGTGCATTATCACAGAAAGTTAAGGTGAGTGGAAACATGAGAGGCCAGTTGTGTCTTGTTTTTAATCATTTACAGATGGGAGTTACAAGCTTTAAGAGGTATTTTGTTCAAGCCGTTATGAGTTTCAAGTTTAAAGATGGCCCAAGGGCATCTATCAGTGTAGAGGAGTTAAAGTATATTGGTTGAGGAGTTAAAATGTATTAAGGCATGAACTTAGCTATGTGCAAGTCATGATAATTTTTTTTATACTGGTGAGTCAGGGAACCACCAAGATTCAGATAGTAGGTATTATCAAGCATAGTGATAGGAGAGGACAGCCTATGAGTGATTTTTCTGTAACAAATGAGGCCAGGCCTATGTTTTCCACCAACATATGTGATATATATTGAATGGTGAATCCGGATTTAATTTGACAGATATTGAGGAGGTTATGAAGAAGTTTAAAAGAGTATTATGTGATTGCGTAATATAACAGCCAATATTAATGCAGCAGCAAAGTGTGTAAAAGAGCTAATTTGGGTATTAGACCCAATTAGGCTAATTGATTTTAATTGCAACTTTATATTTTGCTTAAGTGCCTAAAGTAACTAGGCAGCATGTAAGGAATTTTGGTTAATAGATAAAAAAGATTTTTTCACTAATGGGAAAGGTAATTAAGTGATTAGCCAATTAGAAACGGAAATATTTTTTTTAATATTTCATGCTAGTGTGATACATGATTTCAAGCTGATTTTAGGCGTCCTTTATGATTCCAGGATTGTCTGCTATACATTTTAATTATTTTAAGCTCCACTGGTTATAGTAAAATAATATATTTTGCTCACCCAAACCAGATGACATTACGAAAAGAAGAAAGAGAAATAAAGTTAAAGGGCAGGTTGACCTTGGGAGCTGAACAGCTGAGTTGCTAGCGAAGGTAAAAGAAAGAGAAAGGGTAGGTTGACTTTGGGTGATGAGCCAGGGTTCTTTAGCAAAAAACAACAGAACATTTTAAAAAACAGATGTTAATATAAGTGGATTAAATATGTAATATGCCTTGCTCATTGGCAAGTCATTAATAGTTGTTCTATGATAATAAATGAATGAGATCACATTAATAAATAAAAAATTTAATGAAATAATCAATAAAAAATATGAGAAAACGTGACCCCATTTTTTTCAAGTAAATTTAAGGTAGTAATTAAAAATATGTAAAATAATTTTCTATTAAGAAAAGTTTAATTAAGTAAATTTGTGTTTAAATTTATGTTGTACAAAAAGTTTACCGTACAGAATTCGGTGAGCAGTGGTTGTTTGAATAACTAACACAACCTGTATAAGGATTTGAGTTTTAATAAAAATATTGATATATTGATAGTTAAACTAAACATTTTATAAAATTCATTTTAATATATATTTTATTCAAAAATTTCAAAATTTAATTAGAATTTAAGGTACTTTGAGGTACTTCAGTTATCAACTCTTCATGTAAGTCTACAGCCGTAACAGTGGGTTCCAAGAGTGCTGCAGTATCTTCAGGTAACTCTACAGCCGTAACAGTGGGCTCCAAGACTGCTGTAGTCTCTTCAGGTAACTCTACAGCCGTAACAATGGGCTCCAAGACTGCTGAAGTCTCTTCAGGTAACTCTACAGCCGTAACAGTGGGCTCCAAGACTGCTGCAGTCTCTTCAGGTAGGTCTACAGCCGGTACAGCAGGCTCCAAGACTTCTGTGCTGGTACAATAATATCGGTCTGAATGTAAACGGCACTCTGAAAAAGAATGATTATTTTATTACAAACTAATTAATCTTCAAGATCTGCAGTTGAAACATTCTCATCTGTTTGTAGACGCAACACTGGAACACTCAAATCGCTATTACAGTAAAAACTCAATTTTCCGGGGGTGGATTTTGTAAACATGTCACAAACAGCACACCGTATTGTTATTGCAGCCTGGTGCATAGCAGTCTCTGAGAGAGAGAAACATAAGACCTTCATAAATCTTCCTAGCATAGTCAGGAAATGTCAATGCTTATGTTTCTGTCTCTCTCTGCACAGTACACAACAAACCTTGGTTCACCCTAATAATGGTACAGTATTGAATGACTAAGAGACTAGGAAATACAAACAAAATAAAAAAGATGAGGACTTCTTAAAGTAATACATGAAAAAGTTTATTTTTGTATCATCCGTGATTTTTGCTATCCATGGATCCCCTCCATTGCCCCGGAAAATTGCGAGTCTACTGTACTTATAAATAATCCCTTCGACGAGAATTAAATACATCATAAGTACCTACCTTGGTTTTGGTGACAGTTTTTTTTATGGAATTGAAGGGTTGCCGAGCGTGAAGGGTTGCCTTGTACACTCCATGTTTGTTTGGTTCGTGCTAAATGCAGCAATAATCTTCTTCGGTCACTTCCTAAACATATTTCAACGTGACATGTTACTTGCTTTCCTTTAGGTAAATTACCATTTTATGTGCATACTAAAGAAATTAAAAAATAATGTTTCACGGATAGCCTACTAATTTAAGTCACTAACTTCTAAAATGAACAAATACTTAATTTCTGTTCAAGAAAGGTGGCACAAGTCAAATAAAAGCAATCAGTTACAAAAGTCACCAGATGTTATCAAGAAAAGGATCATAATTTTAAAATAAGCACCTAACAGTTAAACGATTGCTTCATTTCCTACCAAGAAAAACGACATAACTCTATTGTGTCAAAAAGATGAAACTAGATGTGTAAAATTTTCACAATTTATTATCATGAAAAACGTCATATTTATAATAATGGCAGTTTTGTTGATATTTTATATCCATGAAAAACGTCATATTTCTAATTGTGTCAGTTTTGTTAATAACATAACTTAAAATGTGTATACAAACAAATGCACTTATCCACTTCTGTTGTTTTTCTTGGCATTTTGAATGTCCTCTCTTTGAGAAGAATGGAACACAACTGAGTTGTGCCGATCTTGTTGACAACGTGAACACTTCCCAGCATGTGAAAAACGACACAACTGCTCTTTGTAGATCACAACTTGAACTAGACATATGTCATTTTTCTAGCGAATAGGCTTTTTTTTATGGAGTATGGTATCAATAACTCAAAAATCGTATTTTTTGACTTGTGACGTTTTTCTTCTGGACCAGCGAGATGTAATACCATATGTATTTTATTTTGTCAGATTAGAATTATATTTACTCGGAATTCCATAGGTAGGATTGGGATGTGATAAAAAGGAAGCAATTAATAATAATAATAATAATAATAATAATAATAATAATAATAATAATAATAATAATAACCCACAAAAGTTTCAATAATTGTCTTTTTTATATATTTTTTATTGTAGTCTAAATTAGTACATTTTATTTCAATTGTTCATGTTTTATTTTAAGAACACTTTCAACTCTTGTAGAGATTTACAGCACACCATTGTTGTAGGTAAGGTAGTGTCATTATCATTAACATTGTATTATCCAGAAAAACGTTCATGAGCACACCCAGTGGTCTTGAGTGTTAAAAGTCATCGTGCCTCTGTGAAAGTTAGCCAAGCTGAAGGTTTTTTTAAATATTCTTTTCTCCTAGTTCCTAGGATTGGCACCCAATAAATACATAACTTTAATCATCTCGACGTTATCTTTCGTTGTGTAAAAATATTTGGAAGACAAACTTGTATTTTTATT
Organism: Timema bartmani; assembly: GCA_902151455.1. Lineage (NCBI taxonomy): Eukaryota > Metazoa > Arthropoda > Insecta > Phasmatodea > Timematidae > Timema > Timema bartmani. The sequence goes on along the minus strand of CABFWB010000397.1, from coordinate 118,946 downwards.
AGATAATATTGATAGGTTACTTATAAAAATACAGTGCTACGATTTTTTTATAGCTACCATTTTGCTTTCATGTTGGAGGATATTTTAAGTTCTCTTCACACACAGTTTGAGTACCGGTGTATATATATATATATATATATATACTCAAACTGTATATATACATATATATATAGGTATTATTTTTATATATATATATGTGTGTATTATTTGTATAGTTTTATTCAATTATAAATATTAACTATAATTTGATTTGGTTTCTATTAGTATGTTAGTTTGTCCCTTGACTTGTCTTGTAATAAATTTAATTAATAATAGTTTAGAATTGACTGTTGGTCGATTTACTTTTTAAATCTAACAATTTTATGATACCATGGCGATAACATTGATTTTTTAAAAATGTATTTTATTTACTATGCACTATATTTTGCCAACCCAATATAGTTAACTTTTAAAATATCAAACATATTTTTAGTAGTATCTAGAATTATTTTTTTATTTTCTCTCTTTAAAATGCATTTAAATTGACGGCAGCTTTGTTAGACTTTGAGTAGACAATTAAACTCGTGTCAGCTTGATAGAATATCCCCATGAATATTCAGGAGGTAGCCTAGTGCTCTGCTATGCACAGTCTTAATCAAGTTGTTTTGATAATAGGCGAGGGCTAACACTTTTTTTTCCTTACAATTTGATGGGCTAGAAAGACAGGGTGGCTACCATGATGTATTATCAAATACTCATTTTTAGTGGTTACGTGATTCAAAAAATGATCATATCCAAAACGATCTATTCTTTAGTTAAACGTTCAATTATGAATAATCACTCGATACAAAATTGATGCATCGAGACATTTAAGCACGTCTATGAATCCATTTAACTTTAGGTCATAAATATAGCTTACCTTTGTGATCTAGTGGCCAGAGTTTCTGGCTACGGATCCAGAGGTTCTGAGTTTGGTACCCGGCGGTTTCAGATTTTTTTTTTGGAGCAGTGGGTTTGGAACGGGGTCAACTCAGCCACGTTAAGTAGGACAAATTTAGGAATTACTTGAATAAATTAAGTTACAGCTCCGGTCTATAAAACCGAGATTAACTGTCGAAGGGCTCGTTGTGCTGACCATATGACACCCTCTATCCGCAACATTAGATGTGCCAACTTTATATATCCTGATAAATGCCTGTGACTAGGATTGTGATATAATCGATATTATGTTAAAGAATGAACATATGTGGATGTATAGTAAAATAAGAATCACCAATTATGTGCCCCACGCCTTACTACCCGTCCGGTATAGAGGCTACGCATATTTATACTAAAAGGGTAGGAAGGAAGGTAAAATTTAGAGGCCGTGTGACGATTCTCCACACGCAAATTATCATTTTAGTCAGTGATTCCCATTTTAGATTTACTTTTAATGACATGTTATGTTTAATGAATAATTTAGTCTTCTTTTTAAATATATTTTTAGATTCAAGTTAGGTTCAATAAATACGATGATATTGATCTCTAACGACTCTCAAGTAGACACTTTAGTAAAAAATACATGGTTTTAATACAACTTCGTCTTCTACAAATAGCTATCTTGGTTGATAATAGATGCCGTTAGTGTGATCATTAACTATTTAAAAGCTAGTATCGTTTTACAAACATTGGCTAACCTGCTGTATCGGAATAACTGTTTATAACTGTTTATGTGTCCTTTATCATCATTTATACCCTTATTAATAACAAGTCAACTTGTTTTGTGAAAATAGACAAAGCATAGATTATTATTATTATTATTATTATTGTTACTATCATCACCGTGGCCTACTACCAGTTCGTTTTGTACGCATATGTACTAACTACGTTAATGTGTTAGGGATCAGGAAGGTTGGATCTAGATCAAGTGTACATGCATTTGTGTGGAAGGAGAGTGGGAAACCATTTAGAGAAAACCACCCTTAGTACACAAGATCAGAATTCGAACCCCGATCACCCCGTCATCGACAGTATAGTCTACTGCGAGAGTGACGCCTTAAACCATGATGAGTCCACCGAAGTGGTTTATAAATGATTAATTCGCAACCCACAACAGTAATTTTTATATAATGTGCCCGCACTAAGAAAAAATCAATCCTTTAAATTCACACTATACATTTATTATAAAATAATTGTTTTTTAACAATTGATGTCATGGGATAATTTAAATACTTAATATCCATTACAAATGTAATGTTTTTTTTAATAAACCCTGCACGAAACCTTTCCAGGACATGTTTATTACAAAATTTTATAAACTTTTTGGTAATCTTAGTTATCTTGATGGTCACTAACTAGTGACATAAAATATCACTCAGGGCTATAAATAATAGTATATTGGAGGTTTACCAGATGTCAGATAATAATATATGATTACACCTGTCTATTCTCTCACATATTAGACAAAAACATGGCTGCTTCAACAATGCTACTGATTTAAATTTCAAGAGGTACCATTCCAATGTCTTAATTTCATTCAGTTAGCTATTAATTATTGTGGTAGTTGAGAAGCAGATACAAGCTCAGATTCCAGCAAATAGAGAGGAAAAAACCTACCATCTATCTAATTAATTCTAGTTCTAACCAAACCTATAATCTTTTGATGTTAGCAAGAATACAAAACACAAATTTGTAGAAGGAAATAGAAAAGGTTGGTAGATTCGATAGCGCACGCGCATCTGTACTAGTTTTTAAGTTCTTAATGTCTCCACAAATTGTAATTTTACATCGATGTGTGTGTGTGTGTGTGTGTGTGTGTGTGTGTGTGTGTGTGTGTGTGGTATCCCTGTATATATGAAGCTTAAGAAGCAACGTGGAGAGAGATTCCACATGATACTTTCAACGAAGTTGGACGGTGCCGTTAAATGCACGTATTTATATCTAAAAAAAAAGAAGAAGGCATGCACATTGAACGTAATTACCCACGTTTGAACTGTTATGAAGTCTACTAATGCCTACCTTGAATTATTATGAAGTTGATTACCTCCCCTCCCCTCATTGAGGGGTAGGTTAAGAGTGAAAGGGGAGGGGGAGAAAAAGAAGGAAGTGGAGTCTTTGGAAATGTGAAATTAAATCCTTATCAAAAGAACTATTCTGTTAAATGATTTGTGCTTTCGTGAATAAAATAAGGAATATATCTACACTAATTTATTTTTGGTATTTTATTCAGTTTCAATAGTTAAACTTGAATACAGGGGCGTTGCACTAAATATATTTGGGGGGAAAAAAGGTGTGAGACAGTGAATTTCCAAACTGAAATTAGANTAACCAGTGTTTTTACCAACTCTAAGAATTTCAAGGGGGGATGGGGGGTGGAGGAGGTTCCAGATTTTTTTTAAAATTTGGGGTGATAATCAAGCCTTGAACCGAGCTTTTAGGCAGCTGTATTATTAAATTTACATATTTATTCTGGATTTTTTAAAGCTACAAGGCTTTTTCAGTGCATAAGGAAATAACATGAATTATTGTTTATTTCAGTTTACCTGCTTCTGAGCTAAATATCCAATTGAGCTTAAATATATTTATTTAGATTTGCAGATATCGTTCAAACCGTGTATTTTAGATAAAAAAATTTAACTGACTTTATTACAGCGGTTTTCAACATTTTGTTATTTATGACCACAACTTTTCTCTCTGCGGCCATCGCGACCCTTTGATAACTTAAAAACGTTCAAATCCTAGCTTTTAAGTTTTTTAGCTGTGTATTACTACCAGCCCTGACTATATACTGTTAACTACACCAGTAAGATAGGTAGAATTTAGAGGAAATGTACCCTTATTTGCTTGGAGGGATATTAGGATAAACTACCCCTGGTCAGAATTAAAATCCTTACTTCACCTTCACTAACAAACCAAACCAAAAGAGCGTGACATTAAGCCCGCATGTCCACTAATGCTTGTTTTAATTATTATAAATTGCTTATAATAATGATTATATGCGACTAATATGTAGTAAAAGAGAATCAACAAGCCCGGGCTTGGAGGATGATTTTATATTATGCTAGCAGCATTACAAGGCTGCCACAGTAAACCAAGTCAGCAAGAACCTATAAAAATGGAATAGCCAAAAGGAACCTAAGCAGTAACCAGGTCTTTTTTTAATCATTTTAACAGCTTGCATTTCTAATGGAATTACGTATCTTCCTTTAGTCATTAAAATCCTTGGAAAAGTAAATATAAAGCTAAAACCTCTATATTGTGACTCCACCCAAAACACGCTGCGACCCACAGGTTGGAAACCACTGCTTTATTATAACACACTTAGAAGCAATATTTAACTAGTAAGCTCCCTGAGATGTATAGCTCACTAGCCACTTTATAAAAAATTAGCAATTTGGCCATGTTTATTTTAAAACATTTTCAACTGTAAAATAAGGCAATAAAAATTGAATTTATCGATATTTCTACAATATTTTGATACCTGTATACCAATTTCCTGCTTCATAACCTCATGGAAGTTGCCCTAAAATGTTAATACTGGTACGTCAATAAACTATTCACAAAATACTGTAATTTAGCGCGTGAGGGTGAAGGAGCTCCCCCTGAAATTGTATTAAATAACTAATGGCAAAACCGAGATCAACACTTCAAACAACATGGTCATACGTAATTTCATTCAAATCGAACACCAAATAACGAATTTAAAAATGTATCCCAAATTTTAAAATATTAAGGGGTGAAAAAATTTTTGTTTTGTTTAATGTAGTCTACTTAATCAAATGAAAAATTATGAGTTGTGACAATGTAACACAGACCTAAGTTACTCATCTTCCTTCATTGTTGTTTTGAGCCTATTTAATTTGCTTTCATAAAATCATATTTTAATAAACAATGAAATAAGATACATCAGTTCAATTCAAACTAGTATGGATACTTGCTAGAAAAATTAGTGTGTATTTCAGAAGTCAAACGTTAACACTAACCTCAATGTCCTCATTTCATCAGTCAGAGCTTTCGATAAGAAAACAATAAAATGTTGCGTAATATTCACTGCATATAGGCCTATGCCTTCAAAATTTATTAAATTAATTAAGACATTGGCTGTTCAACATATGATAATTTGATTCATAGAACTGCGACAGTCTAGCAGCCACGAAAGTCACAACTAAAAACACTAGACCATAAACAAAACATTGGCGTACAATGCTGCCACTTCAAGCGTTGCTGTCCGAGTGAAATTTTGCTACTGGGCAGCTCATGTTCCATTATGATTCCTTTCCATACCGCATTCGGCATACACTCACCGACCGTTGTCTCTGCCTACTGACAACGACGCTACTAGACTACTTGATTAACTAAGATTTCTACAATCGACTACAGAGGGAATCTCCTTTCAATGTTTGATTATTTTTTTAAGTTGGGATTTTTGTTAGTGTAGGGATCAACAGTTGGGAAATTTTAAATTTGTCTGTACAAGTCTGTGGTTAAGGACTTTCATAATAAAAAGTAATGTGGTACAGAATAAGCCTAGAATTTCCCAACTCCAGATCTCAAATCTCACAAAATTCCCAACTTTAAAGCTTTTAACCAAAATTGGGGGTGGGGGATGGGGGTGGAAGGGGAAGGAGCGACCCCCCAACCCAACCCCCCGTCGCGACGCTCCTGCAGTTGAATAGCTTCTATGAACAAATGTATAAAAATATACCTGGGGATAATTATTTGACAACATTTTCAATACGAAAGGTCGATAAAGTGAGAACATGTTTTTATAGTGATGAAAATGTTATCCATTTTTTTATCACCGCGTCTAGCTACATGTTCAGGTTTTACGCATATGTGATAATTACACTAATGAGGTATGGTATGGATAAGATAGGAAGCATTTTAGAGGTAATCTACCCACATTTTCGTAGAAAGGAGATTGGTAAACCACTTTGGAAAAACCACCCTCAGTAGACGCGACCGGACGAGAGGGACGCCTTAGAGCTTAGACCATCACTTTTATTTTTGTCTACACATCTTGTTTTTTCTCTTTAAACCAACCTTCCGCAAATACTTATGTTCCACCTTATTAGAAAAAAAAAAATTACATTTTCATATTAAACTATTTAATTTTCTTATAACATTACCAATTATTAGCGATCAAGGTTATCTTGATAACACTAAAATATTATTTGAAAGTACTTGATATAATTGAGAGTTTTTTTTAAGACTGAAAGATCGAGTTTTAATCACAACATAGTTTTCTCACATGATCGACTAAATTGCCTAAAAATCGACAGGACGATATAATCTCTCAATATACCGAACTGCCGATGATAGGGAGGTCGGTGTTCGATGTTTTGAAAAGTTTTTTTTTAATAAATGGTTTCTCACTCTCCCTTCACAGAAATGTGGGTACATTTCCTCTAAATTTTACCTTACTCACTCCTACTCCATTAGCATTATATATATGCATATACATGCGTTTGCGTATAGCTTGTATGGGTAGTGAGATGCGTTGAGAACTAAATAAAGAGATAATTGTCCAGACGATGCATCAACCGGGAGCTGAGCTTGATGGAGGGAAACGCATTGGGAGCCATTAGCCGATGATCGACCAGCTAGGGCAGGAAATGTTTGCGGGTGTGTTTTTATCCCGTGATGTATGCTTGTCCCCTGGGCGATCTTTTTAACTGCACCTGTGCAACCATTACAAGCAAATAGTACCCCCCCTTCCCCCCACCCCGTGTTAAAACCAATGTCCTATAAATGTTATCGGACAACAGGGACGGTAAAAACTTTGAATTTGCACCCGAAAAACAAACAAGACAAAACCAATAAAACAAAAATTGTAAACGTATAATAGATTTATGGTGTGCAGTTGCAACTGTGACACAAGGACGTTTTTCGAACGTGATTGTATTTTACTGTAGTTTTTTTTTAGGGGGGTAGGGGGTTTTTTGAGTTGAGTGTTTGTGGGGGACACGCGTCATGCTCTTTTTTTTTTTGGTTGGTCCACATTATTTTTTATTCGAAATATAATTTAAAATACAACTATATTCTCACGTGAAATGGGCTGAACCATCACTTTGTGACAACCAACCGTCGAATTGAGTTTGAATTTGGTTTTAGTGAGTGAAATACTTTAATTAATTACTTTAATTTTGTGGTTGTTTGCTTCACTGTAGGTTTTCCTTGATTGAGTTACTGTATTTAATTAACCAACATTGCTGAAAGACACGTTCACTAATACACACACACATTTATACTGTACAAATATACATAGATACTAAATAAATATGTATGTATTTAAATACACAGTAGTGTACACTTTTTTAAAATATATCGTAGAGGATGATTCACTCGGGACTAAACACCCGTATTTTGGTAGGTTTTTTTTTAACTTTATTAGAACGTAAAATTTTAGGTTATATTAAAATTCGTAAAGGTCCTAATAAAGTAGGTTTTATAATTGTTCTTCAACCTTTATCTGATGTTATTAAGTTGTTTATTTTTATATTAGTTTAATTGTGTTCCGTCTCGAATGAATCATCTTGTATTTACTATTACTTATACACACAATATTTATAATATACAGACAATTTGAATATAATATAGTAGTTTGGCTAATAATTAAAAAAATATATTAAAAATATTTCTATATGAAAAAACCCGATTTGAATCTTAATCTTTCCGTCACCGTCAATTTAATATATTTATAGTCTAACACCTTAGAACAAGTGACCACCGGTGTGGGTTTCACTAAATAAGGCGGCGTGGTTTTCCGAGACAAATTCTCAAGATGTTGGACGTTAAAACTCAAAAGATAATTATAATTTTTTTCAATCTCTATAAAAAAAATATTGAACTGTAAATTGATTTCCACAAACCTTTTAGTTCAGCTGATAGCGTGACTGTCCACTGAGTTAAAAGACCCGATTTCGATCCTTGTTACGGGGGATAAATTCAACAATGATGAATTTGGTATTTCATCTTTCCCAGCGATCTATGTTATATATTATATTTGGGGTATTAAACGTGAACTTTCTGAACAAAATGATCATATCAGAATACGTCTTACAATCTTTTAGAACATTCAAAACACCCAGTATCCCAGAAATTAACTCATCACTATGAAAGGGAAAGCCCCAATTTCACTTATAAGTTATTATTTTTTTCTGTCATGGCGGAAATCGAACTGTTGGACTTTTTACAATAATTAAATAGTGTATCGTCAGAATATTGGACAATGTCTCAGTTCTAGAGTTAAGTTAGTTTGAAATCATAAGATGACATAATATGTCGTTTCAAAAAGTTAACTTTAAATACCACTACAAAATAACAAGCATGTGTAAACACCATGTCATACTACCCGTCCAGGATATCCTCAATTTATTACTCATAGGGTAGGGATGAGGAAGTATATATTTAGAGAAAATTTATTTAAATTTAGTGGAGAGTGGAAAACCATTTATAAATAAAATACCATCATTCCCGGCTGCGATTTTAACCTCCACGTCACAGGCAATCCATAATAAATGAGTTTGATGACATAGTCCACGTGACCACCAATACGGGTGACTAACTAATAATTGTTAATTTTGTTATTAATTTTTCTTGAACTCTATCAGTAACACTCTACAGTTAGTGAGAAGTAAATAGAATACAATCTCAGTTTACTCAAATCTCTACCCGCGGTTATTAAACTTATCCGATTCTCGCTCTGTAACGTTATCTTTTCAAAGATATTTATTTATCATGTAGATACATACCCTCTCTCAGTGTACATAAGAAATACATGCATTATTCCATATAATTACAGCTGATAAACATCACACCCCAACCATATAATTAGGAACAGTCGTACAGAACGTTATTAATGGGAGACACCAAATACTTTACAGCGTCGTCAATAGATAGCACCACATACATCTTTTTCCTCCCCAATGGAAGAGGAGCGAACCTGGCGGAATCAAGTTTGTGAGGAAGTGTTCCGTACAAACACAAAACACTATAATTTGTGTTCGTCAACAGAACGTTATGTCTTTGTGTTGAGAAAAAGAACAGAGTTTATTTCGTTAATATTTGTAAGGAACTAAATTACAAGGTCAGACGACTATGCGAAAGCTGTGACTATTTTTCTTTGAACGAAATAATTTAGGGCTTTCTTAAAGTTTATCAGTACCGTAAATGTTTCTTTATTGCTTAAAGAATAAAAGGAAAGACCAGTACGTCCATTATTTTAGACTGACCTCAAACACATTTCAGCCACAACATCGTGAAATCTCTTACTCATTCCCTAAAAAAAGAAAAAAAAAGGTACATAAGGTGATTTCTATCAGTGAACATATTCTGGAAGTAAATCATTTTATAAATGAGACTTCCAAGAAAAGGTAAAAAAAAAGCTTTTTTTTTAATTGTTAGAAAGATACCTTTTCTCTTTTTGATAAGAGGAAGGAAAAATTAAAAGTAGAATTAAGTTGTTACCCTTAATGGCAATTCCGTTAGGTGGTTCAATAAGTTGTTAATGGGTTTCTATTTTAAAACGAATTACACAGCCGACTGCATTTCAGGCGAGGTGAAGGCCTTACAATTTTAGAATACCCCCTCCCCTTTTTTTTTCTTTTTTTATAAAGGGACGGATGATCTAATTTATGGGTTGACCTTATAAGATTTGTGCTATTAATAATATGTCCTTAATACACTGTAACAATCCTTCCTCCAATTTCAAAATTGTAATATGTTCTCTTGGCACTTGAGTTAACATTGTGTTTCATATTTTATTATTTATGCTTTGTAGCTACTAGCATCAAGGGAATTCTAAATCATCAAATATTAACTAAAGTAATTTACGTCTCACGTAGTTTTAATTAACAGACCAAACTTTCATATTTGTATTAGAGCACGTGTTTGACCAAAGTGCTCTAAATTTAGTTAGATAGCAAATTAAAACTGCTATCAGCTAAGTTATTCATATTGAGTTGCATTGCAGATTTTGAAATATCATAAAAATAATTAATTTACTGCCGGGAAACCTTTTGGTCTATCTGTATTAACAAACTGAAGTTCTAAAATAAACAATTATGGGGATCTTCTTTAATATTTTTTTATTGCTATACAAAATTACTAGCATATTTATTGAAGTAGTGATGATTTATTCGATAAACCTCAAAAATACTTGAAAAATCATATACAATTTATTTTTACAACAACAACCCAACATGACCTAGTGGTCTAGGAGTAAGGTGTCAGACTTCTGTGCTAGGGATCCGGGGTTCAATCCTCGGTTCCAGCACAGATTTATCTGATTGCCAAACCCTTCCTTCACCTCTGACAAGATGTGTATTAATCACAACCTGTGAATGTGAGGAATGCCAGGCCTCCACCGTGGTTCGGATTCAACGTTAAACTGTAGGTCCTCAATTTCCTTTCACAATCACCCTACCATTACACATTAGCGTAAGTGCGTACAACCCGAACGGGTAGTAAGACGCGATGCTAATAATAATAATAATAATAATAATAATAATAATAATAATAATAATAATAATAATAATAATAATAATAATAATAATAACAACCCAACAGAACAAATTAAAAGTAATATAAATTATTCCTAGATTTTGGTAGTAAGAGGAGTGTTTGACCCGCTTTGGTGGCCACATGGTCTAACGCGCCACTCTCGCGTTAGACTAGACTGCCGAAGATTGAGGTTCGATCCCGGTCTGGTGCACTGAATGTGGTTTTTCCTAAATGGTTTTGCACTCTCCCTCCACACAAATGCGTGTACACTTCATATACATTAAACCTTCCTAATCTCTGACACATTAGTGTAATTAATATATAGGTGTATAACCCAAAAGGGCAATAAAATGCGGCGCTTAAAAAAAAACAAAAAAAACGGTATCTTATAGTTACTAAGGTTACTAAAACAATTTTAATATATTTATACACCAAATTATGCTAACTGCAGCTGTCACTTTTAATAAATATTATCAATACACTACCTATAAAATAAAAAATATATATTAAAATGTTATCAATGTTGGCCGCAAAGAAACTATAGTTTATAATCCCTTAAAAAGAGTTAAACACTGCTTGAATAACAATGCGACACTAAAGAACTCCACTACGTCACTAATCTGACACCTTATATAAGTCAGAGAACATTCAAAGTCAGTCTAACTCAACACGAAATTAGCGCGTTAGCTAACTATGTCACTGAGGTGGGTACTATTTTATTTACAAATTTATATCTGTGACATTATATAACTATTATTATTATTATTATTATTATTATTATTATTATTATATGTTCTGTCTTAAGAAAGGTCCATTCCTTTTGTCAGTGAACTTAGACCGCCAATACGCACCAGTACTCTGCCTCCTCCTTCAGCACCCACAAATTTTCTTCTTTACTTCAGGTCATCCAATATTTGAACCCTTCTTCTTAAGCTCCTCTTTCCCTCAATCTTGCTTTCTATAACGTTGTGCAGAAGATGATTTCCTTCTAAGGATGTGTCCGATCCAGTTTGATTTGTATCGAAGAATCACATCCAAAATGGTTCTCTTCTCACCCACTCTTCTTAGGACTTTTTCATTTGTCACCCCGTATGTCCACCTGTTATTCTCAAATTTTATCCAGCTCCACATTTAAAAACTCTTCAAGTATTTATTTTCCATCTTCCTGAGAATCCAAGTTGGGACGTTATATGAGAGATTTTTTTATTACTAACATAAATGCTTTTTTTCACTGATATTCCAAGAAAGCTCTGTGAGTAAAATTGCAATATAATAACCTAGGCAAACCTATAGTGAGTTTCTCCACTGCGATAGGTTAGCAATAACGTTGACGTTTTATTAATATTCTCATATGTATGATGTAATTTTGTACAAAATTATTCTCTTCAGAAATAAACTTATAGCAGAGAAAATATTGTGGGCCTCCTCAAATATGTTATTAATTTTATGCTTAGAGGTAAACTTATATGGAAAGATTAATTTCCAAAATGAAAATTAGAGTTTAATTCCGTAATAATAATTTTTTGGGAGGTAAAAGAATTAGCCTACTTAAACCAATCAGGCTGATTTTTCAATACTAAGACGTCCTATTTTAGCATACATTAATACAAAAAATAATTTAGTAGACTTCTTGAATTCATCCATGTTTTTCTAGGAGTAAAATTTTATCAGAAGACCTTCATTTGATTTCCTGTGGTACCGAAGGCCTGCTGAGATTATTGGTGTATGAACTATAATAAATTTCGTGGAACATAAATGACTAAAATACACTTTTTAAAGTAAACTTGGAAAACATATTGTTACAAAAGCAATTGCTAGTATATTTATCTATATGTTTATTTGAGGCATTTAACTTGAACTTTCTGAACCGACTGGGTTCTTTTACATGCCTGAATCGACATGGGCCCAACGGTTTTACTTTCCCTCCGAAGGAAGTTGTGTTACGGATTTTTATCTCTCAAGAAAAATTCGTCAACCCCTACTGGTTTTTAACCCATAAACATCGGGTCCTGACGCGAGTACTTTACCCCAAGAACACTGAGGTCATCAGTTTTTAAAATAAAAAACCCGCATGTATCTGGGAACATGAGAAATATGTCAGTCTTATCTAGTTTGGTTTGTAGGTGATGGCAAGTTCGGGGTTCGAATACCACTACGGACGTTCTCAGGAGGGTTTTCATAAAAATTGTGCTGCTCTCCTTTGATGCAAATCCATGTCAATTACCTTAAAACTTAACCTTTTCTACCTCTACCGCATTAGTGTGAAGTAGATGAATAGTTTTATAACAGGTAGTAAGACGTGGTATAAAGAATAAAATAATAATTATAATTTTATTAAATGCACCCTAGATACATTCAATACATAATAACAACTAAATTATAGTTTATAAAATTCAAACATTTTTATTGGAACATTCAGTGCATTAAAATCTACAAATTCCCAAAGTTTCAAAACTTCCGCACTTAATGGGATCAAACCCCTTTATTCACGCCCTGTACGCTGTACTATATGTGCTATAATTAAAACAGTTTGATCTGTTTTTGTCAGCATGAATAGAAATAAATACAATTGTAAAGAAATAATCAGGTTAAATGCTTGTTGATTGGGTGTTTTATAAATAATCAAAGCTTAAAATCAACGACGACCAAATTTATGTCATTTTTAAACAGTCTATAAAAACGTTATGATTTATAAAATAATATTTTTTTGGTAATGTGTCATTTATAGGAGTTTGTAAATCTTTACACACTTTGATTCTAAGTTACCTTTCTTGGTTATTAAAAAAAAATTCATTCGGTATTTAATAACGTTTTTAATATAAAGAAATCTTGGTATAAATATTAAAAACACTTTTCGCAATATACTGAATATTTTTTTCTTTACTAACTATGTATGGTTTCGATAACAAATGTTTTGATTTCATACATTTCAATTTATACTTTTTATGTATAGGGAATTTATAGACGATTGATTCATGTAATTAAATCTTCATATTTTTAAAATTAAAAATAAATAAATTGATTGTTAAGTTTTTTCTATGTACCGAAGCTGTCGAAGCGAAACGGCTGCAAGGGCCCAACAGAACCGGTCCCAATTTGTTGTATTTTTTTTAAAGAAAAAAGTAAATAGTTGTCCTCGTGCTTAAGAGGTCTTCCAATGTATAAAAAAAATCTGTATTGTTTGTCCAAAAAAGTTTACTGCAGTGTCTCCAGTCTGTTTCATTCTCTCGTCATATTCAACAGCTTCTCTCTCTCTCTCTTTCTCTCCAACAACAATCACTGGACCGAGAAAGATAAGATTACAACTTTTTTTTTACGTGTTTCATGTATTACTAACCATCCGGGTAGTCCACATATTTACAATTGTGTGGTAGGAATGAGGAAAGTAGAATTCAGAGAAAATGTATATTCATATTTAAATAGAGATAGTGGGATACACTTGAGGACTTGAGGGAAAAGAATCCTCAGTACACCTAAAAGAGATTCAATCCCCCAGCTTCGTGTCACCAGCAATTCATTCTATTGAGATAATTACCCTTTAGAACACGCGACCACCCATGGGGGTAGTTTTGTCATCCATTTAATTAATGAACTCACCTTTGGTCGGGAGTGTTGAGCTGTGTGTTTACGCTGACTACCTCCAGGAAACTGGGTTCATATTCCGTCGGGGTCAACATTGAATTTCTTGCGGGGCGAAAACAATTGAGGTACGAAAATGATTAAGAACTATTCACAATAAATGTGGCCTCATTTAAAAAAAATTAGCACTGCGTCTTACCATCTGTTCAGGTTATTTGCATATGTACTAATTACGCTAATGAGTTAGGTATGAGAGAGGTTGAATTTAGAGGAAATGTACCTGCATCTGTGTGGAGGGAGAGTAAAGAACTATTTTGGAAAAATCACCCTCAGTTGCCTACACTAGACCGGAATTCGAACTCTTATTTGCCTGTCCTCGCCAGTCTATCCTTTTGCTAGAATGATGCCTTAGACCATGCGGCCACCGAATCAGGTCATTTAACATTGAGTAGGCTTTTATCTCATTTTTAAACCTTGTTTAACTATCCGTACGGGTTATACGCATTTTAACCACTCTAATGGGGTAAGGATAAGGAAAAAATAGTTTAGAGGAGATTTACACGCATTTGCACGCAAGGAGAGTGGGAAACCATTTATTAAAAACGAGCTTCAATATTCCCGGCTGGGATTTGAACCCTGACCTCCCCCTTATTGACAAAACTGACAAGACCATATGGATGCCATAAACTGCGTGCCCACCGATATAAGTTATCTGTAAAAATATAAACTTAAACACACTTATGTGTTTATATTTGTTAAATTTGTAAGTTAAAAATAGAGATTATCAGAGATTTAATCTAAGATTTAGGGGTTAGGAGGTCAGTTTAGAGTAAGTGCACCCGCATTACATCAAAAGTGGAAAACCATCGCCAGTCAATCTGGCCTATATTTGAACTTCGGATTCCCCATCACCAGCAATTAAGTCTATTGAGATCCCGACGCCTTAAGGTGTGGCCGAAGGGAGCGCAAGAATCTTTACAGTTTTTATAGAACTGAAATTTTTTGGCCAAAATAAATCAAATATTTCTCCAGTAGCAACGTAGAGTTTAGCTTTCTGCACATGCTAATATCAACAGATCTTGAATATCTGTCAAAGCTGTCCTGGAATTTGGTCAAAACCTTTTCTATTTATTTAAAAAGTTTTGACGAAATTCCAGGACACTCTTGACATATATTCAAGATCTGTTTATATTAGCATGTGCATAAAACTAAACTCTACGTTGCTACTGGAAAAATATTTGATTTATTTTGCC
>CABFWB010000397.1:71077-103631 GCA_902151455.1 Timema bartmani | reverse complement strand
TTTTGCCCCCCCCCCCCCTAAAAGCTATAAAAACTGTAAAATTACTCGCGCTCCCTTCTGCTGTACCTTAAGGATCCTTCATTAGAAAACAGTGGAATGGAGAGGAGACAAGTGAGACCTTTTTACCACATTAAAAAAAATACAGCAACACTGAAAAATAACTATTAAAAAAACTATTTAATTGGTCCTAATTTCACAACTTTGTCAAGTTCGGATTAAAAAAAACTGCACTTTTACATATGATTTCTTGTTTGAGTGTAATCATGTATCTAATATCTCAGTTATTCGGCATCTCAGGTCCAGCTCAACCCTTGTATCGCGCTAGTTTTCCCCCAGGATTGGGCCAAAACACAGTTAACACCGTTAAGACAATGTTCTGTGCCTGCTATTACACTTAATTTGCTCTACAATCAATCTCTTGTCATGCGTAATATTTAAACAAATTGTTAAAATAAACTTTGTTTTGTTGATCGCGAAGGATGGAGCACTTTCTCAACCAATACAATCATCTACTGTTCATCGACATTGTTTCCTGCTTTTTTTTTAATGCCCCGTAAACAGAGGCGATGCTCCCGTACTTAATTCAGTACAACTACTACTATCACCGTGTGCACGACCAGATATCATGGCAATTATTAGAAAAACAAGTAACGGAAACATGCGCTTGATTTGGTGGTAGCGCAGGTCATAGCTTTCAGCGATGTTTTAAGTACAGACGCATGCGCAGGAGAATAGTCTTACATCAACAGATTCAAAAATGAATTTATTACCTTTAAAACAAAAGTGAAACAAAAATTTGTTGTTTTGGAAAAAGTTTGAGGGAAATTGATTTAATTAAATGTAGGGGGAAGTCAGGCAATTATGAGCACCTTAAGAAAATCTGTTATTCCATAAGAAACAGTAAGGCTATCCAAAAGTAATATTATTTTATTCAATTGATCATTCAATTAGGTCTACAAAATACAATGAATATGAATGATATTTTAACAGCTTTGGTCTAGAAAAATAATAATTAAGAATCTGCAAGTGCTCATATTAAAAGCATGGGAGGAAAATATGAGCACACCCGAGGGGTTTCAGCCATTTTTTTTTCGTTGTAGTGAGATGTTAACTTTAATTTTTTTTCAAGGGATGCAATGAGTAGATTTCGTGTTACATTTTAGCTTAAATAACGACCAAACAAAAATATAAGTATAGTCCCTGTTTCTTATACAAATTATGGGAAACATTTTAGAAGCCTTATTTTAAACGTACCTTTTCATAAACTGATAAATAAAGGACGGTGTGATTCTTTAATCATAGCCATGCGCTTCCATCTATGTTGCTATGTTGCAATTGAACGTTCTTCAGTAAAGTGGCAGCACATACTTGTCAAGGGGATAGTTTCAGACGAGTATGCTCATATATCGCACCTGCTCATATTAGCCTGACCTCCCCTATCTTTATATCTATTCACAATTTTTTTTTAAATAACGCAATGTTTCAAAATAGATATTTAAAGTTGTAATTTATACGTATAAACCATCTGAGATAATGGGACCTGACTTGAGCTGATCTGAGATGAGCTAACCTGAGCCGAAGAGACTCAGTGCGTAATACCTCATTTGATAACTAGCTTTCAAATATTTTATGCCAAGCCTAGGCTGGTCTGAGATGAGCCGACCTGAGCATAGGAAACCCAATGCGTGGTACCTCAGTTGATAATAATAATTTTAGCACCGCGTCTTACTACCCGTTCGGGTTATACGCTTAAGTACTAATTACACTAATGGATTAGGAATTGGGAAGGTTGAAATTAGAGGAAGTGAACCCGCATTTGCGTGGAGGGAGAGTGGAATTTTTTTTAGGAAAAACCACCCTCAGTTCACTCGACCGAGATTCGAACCTCGATCTCCCCGTCCTCGGTGGTCTAACTCAACACGACTGGCGCGTTAGCTAACTACGCCACCGAGGCGGGTCTCAGTTGATAACTAGCTTCCAAGCATTTTCTACTAGGTCTGAGTTGATCTGAGATTAACGTATTTGACCTACTTTTAGAGCTGTATATTTACTATTTAGTCAAGTCTCGGGGTCAACCAAGCTTCCATTATACGAATAACAAGCATTTAAGGTTGAATGGGGGATTAACTGACATCCAAATCCTGACTATATATACATATGTCCCTTAGACTACTTAAACACCGGTTAAGTTTGTTTTAAGCCTATACCACTTAGGTTTGTTGTGTATCATCTGTAACCATATTCTGTGGTTGGGACAACATATATGTGCGGCTACTTCTTCCGATGAGATGTGATCATAATGATTATGATTATGTGGCGGTAATAAACAGACAATGAAAACTAAGCCATAGAAACAATTACTCTTCGGGAAAAATACCTATGGAACCGCCAGGAATCAAACCCGGGGCCTTTAGATTAGTATCTAGGAATACTGACTGCTAGACTAAGAGGCCAAGGACCGATTCATGTGAAAACACTTGTTTAAAAGGTTTTCGTCTCCATTCCTATTGAGTCATTTAGCCATTACAATTCAGATTTTTATTTGCACTATAAAGATGCAGGATCTACGGCCTTCAAAGTGATGCTAGACAAGACAAGGAACAAAATAAAAAACAAATAAACAAGAAAATGTCAAGTTTACGTTTATACGACGTCGCAACAGTCTTTTGTAAATTACATTCTGGAAATTGTCAAATTATAGGTAAGGTGGAAAACAAATTGTGTCTTATTTATGTAATAAGCAGACATTTTAATTATTTCAAGTATTTTAACAAGCAGCTAATTGGACGAGAAACAATAAAGGATAAAAACCCTTTTTTATATATATAAAAGAAAGTAGACTGGACCCAACTGTACATGATTTAAATGTGAAATGAGTAGCAAGTTTTTTCTGTTTTAAAACTCATGTCTGGAAGCGACTAAACATCAATCCCAGTCTCGAAAAAGTAATAGTAATAAAAATCTCACGATAGCTTTTTGCCTCCCCACATCGCAGCGGTCTATCTATTTGAGCACCTGGAAATATTTTTTTTTAACAGGTTGGGAATAAAATTAAGTTTACATTCGTTCGTGAGAAAGGGAGTATTGCGTGTAATCCTTGATTTCATGCTACTTATGCTATGTAAATAGATCCACCATCTATATTCTAGAGCCATGGTCTGGTTGTATCAGTTTGGTTATGGAAACAAAATATTGTTTAAACATTATTTAAACCCGGTTTGGTGGCCGCATGGTCTAAGGTGTTACTCTTGCATTAGACTAGACTGCGTATGACGGGGAGATCGAGGTTCGATTCCGGTTGGGATTATTGAGAGTGGTTTTCCTAAATGGTTTTCAACTTTCTCTCTCTCACCACCTAAATACGTGTACACTTCCTCTAAATTCAACATTCCTCATCCCTCACCCATTAGCGTAATTAGCACATATGCGTATAGCCCGAATGGAGTACTAAAAATAAATAAGGAATAAACATTTTAAAAATTTCTTTATCTTCGAAACATGTTAAAATTTTGACATCCGCACCTGTGGATACGTAGAGATAAAGGCGTCAGTATAATTTTGTTTGGCCTTCCGTTCATGAGAGTGCCTGTGTTCGAGTCCCGATTGGTTGTACAGGGGTAGTTTTTCTTTATATATGACCCGCCTCGGTGGCGTAGTTGACTAACGCGCTAGTTGTGTTGAGCACGACCGCCGAGGACGGGGAGATCGGGGTTCGAATCTCGGTCGGGTGAACTGGGGGTGGTTTTTCCTAAATGGTTTTCCACTCTCCCTCCACGAAAATGCGGGTTCACTTCCTCTAAATTCAACCCTCCCAATTCCTAATCCATTAGCGTAATTAGTACTTAAGCGTAAAACCCGAACGGGAAGTAAGACGCGGTGCTAAATATTATTATTATTATTATTATTCTTTATATATGCTTTCTCCACCCTCGCAAATACCGGTATACTTCCTTCGAAATTCAAACTTCTTCATCCCTACCCAATAAGTGTAAATCTGCGGATACCCAAACGGGAAATAAAATGTGGAGCATAAGAATAAAATATCTTTTGGCCACCATAATAATATTTCTTGTGCCGAGTTTTTCAGAACGAGTGTTTCTGAAATTTTTATTCATTCGAAGATTTGAAACGATATTAAAAATTAGGACGAGATATTCTCGAGTAAATTAAGACGTTGCCATTGATTCGTAATACTTTTAAATAAGTGTTGTGATATAAGTTATAGCAGTTTACCGTACTAAAACAAAGTTTAATTGCATTAACGAGCCGTTTCACCACTAACGAGCCTTTTTCAATGTATCTTGAAATCATTTGCTTTGTATAATTAAATGAGAAAATATGTTTGCACAGAAATATTTGTAATAGTCTTATTTATGAGCAAAATACCATGAAGAGCAAATAAAATAGTTTAATTTAAAGAAAATTCTGAGAAACGCGTTTAATATGAAAATATTTTAGCTTAGTAATATTTTATTAATCCCGCATTGGTGGATAATCCGTCTAAATTACATTTTCCTTTAGTTTTGCCAGTAATGGGGAGGTTAATGGTTAGAATCCCAACCGGGTAATTTAAAAAAATAGTTTCCTACATTTTCCTAAAGCAAATTCAGGTGTATTTTCTCTAAAATTCTACTTTAATAATCCCTATCACATCATCGCAATCAGTATATCCTGAATAGGTAGTGAAACATTGTGAAAAATATATACTATTTTTTTGTTTACTTACAGAAAAGACTTGGAGAGTATGACTATACTTATATGCATTATAAAAAAACTCTATGGCATCTGCTCGTAATCGAGTCATACCAACCAACCGAGCGGCTGCCGTCTGTTAGCGAAATTGTGCCAGCTTGTGCGGATAGAGGGTGTAATGTAGTCAACACAACGAGCCCTCCGGCCGTTTATATCTGTTTTATAGACCAGATCCACTACTTTTTCAGTTAAGTAGCTCCTCATTTACCCTTACAAGGCTGAGTTCAAAACCCAATGCTCAACAGAAAATATGGAAGAGCCAGGGATTGAACCCGAGACCTCTGGAGCTCTAGTCATTAACTCTGACCACTAAATCACGAAGTCGGTCATTGAGGTTCATGACACGTTTTTAAAATTGGTTTAAATATATTTTTAAATCAAATTAAATGTGACAATGAGGCTCGTTTCAGTCCATGGTTAACACCTTTACTTGGGTAGGTATAATTATCTTAATATAAATATAATTCTTCTGTACGTGTGTATGTCACTGAACTCCTCCTAAACGGCTGGACCGATTTTGATGAAATTTTTTGTGTGTGTTTGAGTGGGTCCGTGGATGGTTTAGATTCACAATTGGACCCGGTAGGTGGCACTGCAATCGGGTTCTAGGATTTATTTTTTACTTTTTAGGGAATTTTTTAGGGGGGGGATTTTTTTTTTAGATTTTTTACATATCAGAACATGTAACCTCAAAAAAAATTTCGATACAGCTGATATTTGTGGAGTTGTGGGCGAAATGCCAAAAATGAAAAGATGTTTTATTTTGTATGTTGTCTTGACAAACACTGAATTTGTAATATTTGTGTAACTCACTAATTGGAGTTCATTGTTAATTTGTAATTGTGATGATCACATAGTATTTGTTTTACTATCGAAATCAATTATGCCACCCAAACTAAAAGCCAACGTTCGGACAAGACAACGTCTGTTGGGTCCGCTAATAGGATATAAATATTGCGCGTCTGGACCACATCATTCGTTGCTCAGTAGTGGAGAGGTTAATCAGTACTAATGTACCGTTGCCCAGGGTATGCCCAAATGTACTAATTGTACAAGTACCGTACATCCTTTCCGTGGAGGCTCTTTCCATGTCCTGATGAGATGAGATAATAATAATAATAATCTAGCACCATGTCTTACTACACGTTCGGGTTCTACGCTTAAGTACTAATTACGATAATGGGCTAGGAATTGGGAAGATTGAATTTATAGAAAGTGAACCCGCATTTGTGAGGAGGGATAGTGGAAAACCATTTAGGAAAACCACCCCAATTCACCCTACCGGGATTCGAACCTCGATCTCCCCGTCCTCGGCAGTTTAGATCAACATGAAACTATCGCGTTATCTAACTACACCACCGAGGCGGGTGATGAGATGAGATGATGTTGATAGTGAGTATTAGGGTGTAAAACCAGTGGAAACACTTAAACCTAATTTAAGTCTAACTAACCAAACCCTGTTGACCTTTGGAGTAATTCTTCTTTCGGGAAAAATACACAAGGTACAAGCTGGGAATCGAATCCAGGACCCTTAGACGCGTAGCCAGGTGCAATGACCATTACACCATAGGGCCGGTTACTTAGATAGGTAATACAGCTCTATCCAGGCGTCGGAACATGGTGTGGTTTTCAGTGGTATATTTTTAAAAAACAATGGAATTGAGCTCAGTGAAACCATTACACTATATTTAAAAAAATACAACACGATTTATAAACATGTTTTTAAAACGAAAAACTACTAAATTGATTACAATATCGCTGTTGTCAAGCGAGGATTATGTAATATACATAAAATAGCACTTTGATATGTTTTCTGGGTCGAACTCAATTTTGTATTTAATTTACCGGTTAATTGGCCGTGAGGTGGGCTGAGTGGGATGGAAGGGAACGCGAGTTAAGGTCCTTTTTTTCTCAGTTTTTATGCCAAAATTTAACCCCCTCCTCCCCCCTCCAAATAAATCAAATATTGGTTTAATAGATCAGATCATTGTAATTATGGGAATGTCCGTATGGAGGAGGCCACATTTCAATTAATTTAAATTAGTTGAAAAATGACACCTGGGCATGAGAATTGAACCAGGAACCTTTGACTTAGAGCATCGTCACGATAAGTCATAGGTCCCGGGTTCGATTTCCATGTCCAGGCTTAATTTTTCAATTAATATAAATTAATGGATACATTTAGTTTAATTTTCTAACAAAATCAATCTCAACAGTTCTTTTGAATATCTGTCATGGGCATTGAGTAGTTTGCCCTGGACTTTTAATTTAAAATGATTCTGGTCAAATTTCACTAAGCCCTTGGCAAATATACAAGAACTGTTGAGAGTACAATATGTAGAAAATTAAAATAAATTTATCTACTGAAGCAGTATTTAAGATGCTTTGACTGGCACTTCCACCCATCCCACCTTAATATTCTTACTAAGTTCAAGCGCAGATCCGATTCACTCAATGATTGATCTTTCACATTTGTAGAACTAGGGCTAGTAAATGAAATAGAGGCAATACCAATAGGAATGCTATTTTCTGGCAGTGAATGTAAAAAAAAACTATGGTTATCACTTCCATTTCTTTCTGAAAATATACCATGCATATTAAAAAAAAAGTAAGTAGTTTTTTTTTCCAAATGACCTCAAATTTCGTTTAATTTGAGCGATCTTCTATAAGAGAACTTTATGTACAAAAATGTTAATATTTCTGTACGCTATAGCCTAATGTTTGTAAAAAAAGGAAGTTAAGTACAATTTTATTGAAAGGAAAAGTACTCTACTAACTTCAAGAAGAACTTAAAAACCCTAGAGATCTTATCTAGAATATAATTATATTTCGCTGCTCATAAATTTGAATGACTCCTAATTTGTTTGCAGGATGTAGCAAATTTAAAAAGAAGCTGATGTTGGTAAAAAAAAAGAGAAGGAAAACATACTTTACAAATTTCTAAACTTTTTTTTTCAGTCACATGACTACTTGATCATTTTATAGGTTGAGAGTGGAGCTAAACATTCAGTTCCAGTTTCGAGGTTATGTCGAATTTCTGGAACGAGGTAACTAAAACTTTTGAATAATGCACAAAGCAACTGTAATTTCCTCTCCGCGGCAACATGTTCCGCCATGTCATCATTATTCACTGGAAGCATCGGGTCGGAGGACAAAGTGAACTTTCTCGAATTGCGGTCATAGAACGATTCTGCGGCGGCTCTCGCTAGTGCGCGCACGTACACACACACACGCACGCACGCACGCACACACACACACACACACACACATAAAAAGTGCGAGCTGCGCGCGCACACGTACACTCGGGTAAAGTTGCTACAAAACAATCTGCCTCATTACTAATTGCTACTCGGGGTCTTTACCATACTTCTTCTGCCCCCCCCAAAAACATTGTTCCATGGGTAACTTTACTTAACTCTGGAGCAGATCTCCCGGCCGAAAAGTACAGAGCAGCGCGCGAGAGCAACGTGTTTTAAGATCATTAATTTTCTCCCTATGAAACAATTAAGAGCGGCAATCTCCGCGAATACACAAGAGTCTTTCGTCTCTTAAATATGTTTAAAAGGGGCTTTCAAAATGTGGCTCCTCACTGAATTATAAATACATTTTCGTGTATGAGACTTGGTGTGTGTGTGTTTGTGTTTGGTTAAAAAACAACAAAGAAAGGAGTTCATGTATCTATTCTGTGGTTCCCAACAAGAAGAGCATTGAAAAAAAATCTAAAAACTTGGGAAGACAAGGCATTTTAAAATTACAGGGGCGGGCCAAGGGGGAAGAGTTTTTTTTTATTTTAGTGAAGAAGAGAAGGATAGATATAGATTTTTTTATATAAAAAAAGAGGAGTGCTAGGTAGGCCATAGCTGGAGGGTGCGGTCTCCTTGGTTAGCCTCCGGGAGGTAAAAGACAGCAGAGCAACACTCGACAGCAGGTGGCTTCAAGCTATTCAGAACGAACCAAGATATTTCTTGTTTGGTCGCTTTTGCTTCCCTTCCTCTCTCCTCCTCCTCTTGTTCTTGTTCGCCTCGGGAGTAAGAATCAGTTCTTCCCATCAAGTGCACCTGCCACTGATGTATGTGACCAAAAAGCCTAACTCTATATACTCACACACTGGCAACGTTGCCATATCCTCTCCTCACACAGGAATATCTAGATAACATTAGTTACAGCTCCCAGGCCAAGGAAAACACCCTTGATATATATAGTTCCCTCGCGCGGTCTATGAAGGCATACTCGTTTTCCTTCACTCATATGACCAAGGAAGGCACACTTTCTATCTTTCGTCATCATGACCAAGTAGTTCACCCTTGCTGTATTTCATTCTCATGGCCAAGGAAGTCACTTTTGCTATCCTTCACTCCCTTTATTAAGGAAGGCACACTTACCATATTTCTCGTACATGGCCAAGAGAGGCACAACTGATGTGTTTCATTCCCACGGTCAAGGAAATCCTTCTTGATGTACTTCACTTTCATGTCTAAGGAAGGCACTCTTGCTATATTTCTCTCCCATGGCCCAAAATTGAGTATCCATATTATTTAGTCATATGTTCAAATTGAACTTACCCAAAATAGTATTGTTATGTTAGTGGAGCATCTAGTATAAAACGTGGTCAAATTACAAAATAAGGTCGAGGATCTTGGACCCTGTCTAGTGCATGACATAATACACCTTTTGGTTCAGTGGTTTCGTGGAATGTTGAGAAATCAAGGTCAAGACAGGCGGAGTACTTTTTAAGAAAAAAAAAAGGTTGAGAAAGAGTGGTAGGAGGAGTGTAAAAGAGACACATTAAAAAAAAAATTACCACTACAATGTCCGGTCTACTCACTAAAGTCTTATTATGTAGGGAGGGTTAATTTTTTAAAAAAAAAGGCAGCGATGCTTGAAGCTAACGGAACACGCATCCGTCAGATTTCTTGACTGATTACCGTACATAAAGTGTATTATTTGATGTAGTACAGTGTCACCTTCTATTTCATTAGTACACCCGTCCCTGCACTAATGGTCACAAGGTCTAAGGCGTCAATCTCTAAATATATACTGACTATCTGATGAAAGAGAGGTTTAAGATTGAATCTCGGCTGGGTTTATCGGAGATGACTTTCCCCTTGTGATTTTCCCACTACCTTTCTACGCTAATGTGGGTGTATTTTATTTAAGTTAACTTCCCAATCCTTTTACCTTAAAATAAGAGCCATACATTTGGATTGTTACCGATTTGTTAGTTAAAGAAATTGAATTTTGGATTTCCCTTTTGGGTAAACACTTATTACAAGAGCCCAGATTTTGATGACCTAAACATAATCAAAAAATATATAAAAAATTACCTAAGAATTCTAAAAAATGACTTCAAATTTTCAAAAAGACCTAGAAATATGAACAAAAACTCGCAATAAATGCATAAATTAAACATGCACTTTACACATTATAGTAAACTAAAAATTACAAACGTGTAATCGACACGGCATAAATTGAGGTGTTTGTTTGTTTTAACATTTATTGTGTTGTGGATTGTAAGGGACAAAACGAGTAGTGCAAGGTGTTTTGATTAGTTGGTAAACAATAGAACATATGTGCTGATAACTTATACAGAGTGTCAGCATTCCTCACAGTAAATCAGGCTAGGAGGGAGGATAAATAGTAATTTTTTGAGCTAACTGTTCTGACAATTCACCATCGATTTTAGGGGCGTCACTCTGCCCGTTTTGGAAGCTACGTGGGCTAGGATGCCGGATCGCCAAGTACGAGTGCTGAGGGGCTGCCGTCATACCCAAGGTACCAGGGTTCATACCCGCGTAGGGCCACCTAGAGGTCAGTCAGGCCATTGGTTAAGCATTCCTTGCTATTATACATCGTTCTGTCACAAGCTCCTAAGTAGTTCCATTAAGTTCTTTCAAATATTTTAATATTTCTTATCAACATCACATTTTGTAATAGAGTATGGTAGTACAATAAAACCATAAAAACCCAAGACAAACGTCAATTACGAACCCACACAATCATATTCAAGTCATCGCCCTCGTTCTCGGCTGCAGCCCATCCTGACAATTTAGACCCACGCAGGGAAAAAGGGGGGGTAACAAATGTACAGAAAAGTCTTTAAAAACTAAATTCTTACATTTTGCTAAATACAAAATTGATTTACACATATCTGCTTCAGAAGTAATAGCCACCCCCCTCCAACGCAACCCTCTCCAGCATAGTTGCAATGTATCATCAGGAATGTGTATTTTACAATCATACAGACAAAGAGGATACAAAGTACATTGTCATTATCTTCTCACACTGACAGATGTTCGTTGAAAAAAATTATGTAGTTATAAAATATCAATAGTATTTAGAAATGTACCTACTTATTCAATTTTAATGCCTTATAATCAATCAAAAATGCCTGGAAATGCCTCAAAAGATAATACAACCTATAACTCCATAATTGTAAAAAAAATGACCTTACACATCTCTACAAAAAAATGGGATAGGGAACATATGACATGTCAACCAAATCTGAGCCCTGTTTATTACCACCCTCCCTTTGGGGCCCTTCAACCAATTGTTTTCCCCCTCGCTAGCAAAGGCTTGTAGCTACAAATAGTAATCTTTTATTTTGATCAAAAACTTAATTCAAATTACTTAAAATACAAAACCTGTAGAGTGACAGTATAAAATATACGGTTTATACATTGCAATAAGCAAGCATAAAATGTATAAATGGCGCAGTTTATAGTGTAGCAAATTGACGTAAATCTTTACAGAAAAGTGCCTAATATGTTGGTTTGTTCGGTTAGCAGAACAAAATGTATAATTTATAAAGTTGTTAAGATAAAATGTACAACTTACACGGTCGTGTGAATAAAATATAAATATTTTACAATTGTTAGCATAAACTGTATAGATTTTACATTGTCAAAATGAAACGTACAGCCTCGATAGCTGTCGACATAAAATGAAAAATTCTACAGGTGCCAACATAAAATGTATATTTCTACAGTTGAGTAGGCAGCATAAAATTGACAGTTCATACAGTTGTCTACGTAACATATATGAGTTATATATTGTCAACATAAAATGTACTGCACATAGTCTACAGTTATCAACCTAAAAGGGAAAGCTTATACAGTTTTAAACATAAGAATTATACTGTACTTCTACATTAGGTAGCATTAAATGTACAATTCATTCAGATGTCAACATAAAATGTTTACATCTTAAAAATGAGTCAGAAGAAAATATACAGCTCCTTTAGTTGAAAGCGTAGAAAGCATAAAATATGCAACTTGTACAACTGTCAGCATAAATCCGACTGATGTATCGCTACCGTTATGGCTTTTTATAGGCTTAGGCCTAATACTTTCCAATCAATCCTACACTCAGTTACAACCTCTGAAAGAACTTCAGGCTTAGAGTAGGGCAGCGGTTATCAAACTGGCGTACGCGAGCAGCTCTCAAAAATTGGCAAAATAACAAGGGACTTAGGGAAAATCCAAATTGTTTGCAATTACCGTTATCTAGTTATTTCCACCCCTCTTTTTCCCGTTTGCTCTCGGCTGGAGATCGATTTCTGAGAATTTTCGTCCCTCTACCTTGCACCTTCTACATTAGCAGTTTATTATGTCTTTCTCAACAACATATCTATGTTAGAGTGGTTTTTCATCCATGGTGTACCCCAATAGGCTAAATTTGGAGCCGGACCTCCGCTTGAAAGTTTCAACTGGACAACCAGACATCACACAGACCCTCTCATTGAAAAACTTAGGGATTCATAATATATCATCTCCAGAATTACACTTACAATTTTTGATTTAAAAATATTTTACTTATGTTAAATTTTTTCTTTAGTTTTGAACGAATTTGTGAAGAAAATGTGTACAACTTTTTACAGTAAAATCATGTTTTTTTATTTGATCATAACAATTCTCAATAAGAAATAATGTTAAGGCTATAACAGTAGGAGTCTCTCTAAATAGCTTTGTCACATTTGAAATATTTTGATTACGGATATTTTCCCCCACTATATTATATAGATCAATAATTTACCAAGTGGTCGTATTTTTTAAAGCCTGTCATTTGGAATTTTTTTTTATCTTGGGGGCACATTAAACTTTTAGTCATGGCCAAGGGGTATAATCTAAAAAAAATTGAGAACAGCTGGAGGGCATCATCTTTACTATTGTCAGAGGTTATCTCCCTGCGTAGCACCTAGATGTTTGCTAGTAACTGGCTAGCAAGACGAGCTCGCATACAAATAATAATGGTGTTTGTCAATCCCAACCAGAATTGAGCCATGGTCCTCAAAGTTTGTGGTCAACCACTCTTACCACTAAGCTACTAGAACGCGTCTTTTCGGTGTGCATCGTCACTTTAAGTGGTGCTTCGTTCTCTGTGTAGTTTTAAACCCTCGGGGTAGGCCGTACCTTCAAAAATGGTTTATAGCCATGAAAATATAGCAAAATAATAGAGACAAAATCACAGAGTTAAATCTTATCTCCTGTAATTTTTGATGATATTAATTCTAGATTAAAATAAAAATACAATGTTTATAGTATATACATTAGAATCTATTACGTATCAACAAATACAGTCTTTGCTAATTAAAATGGCCACTATGACCATACAAGCGTTAAAATATCGAAGTAAAAAAATAATATTTAAAGAAGTTAATATCCATAATAATTATATACATTAACTTTTTTAAATCATATTTTATAACAGCTTTGGGTGATGATGATTAACACCTACTTGTATAGTTAAGACCTGAAGATAACGCAAATGCATTGAAACTAGTCAACGGAACTGTCGCAGATATAGCTGCTACGTTCATAGGAGAAATTATAAAATAATATATAACAGATAAGAGAGATAAAGAAAGCTATTTTTATAATATTTAGTCAATTTCCAATTTCCAAACCATATTATATATTTCGCATCACTCAATAGTTTCATAGCTTAGTTTTATATTAGGCTATTCCATCCTTTTAGATGATTACAAAATCTTCATTTAGTTGTATTAAAATCACAGTCTTAAAAACTTTTCAAATATTAAAAAAAATAATTATATTAATGAATTGTATCTATGGTCTAGCTATAGTTATACTTTAAAAAAATCATTTAATTGTGTTCATCAATTTTTAATGTTAAAAACTTTTTTATTTGTTCTACTTTTAATTATAATTCAAACAAATAATTTTTTCAAATATTTATTTATAAATTATATCGAAACCAATTTTCTACATACATGTTGTTAGTTATTGTAGACACCTATCACTATCATTTGGTAAACAGTAAATCACCTCAATACAGAGGTTTTAACTTTTCTATTCATAATTTAACTATCTAACGTGGATCAATTAATTGCAATACATATTTAAGCTGATAAACAAAGATTCACTTTAATCTTTCTTATGATTATAAGTCATTATTATCTCTCCTTATAAAAACCAGATGTTTTAAAATTTTTGATTAATATTGTTATTTTAAGGGTATTGATAGTATCAATAGAAGTTACTACAGATCTCAATATTTAATGTAAGAATATGTGAAAGTAGATTTATTGGCTTTTCTAGCTGTCAGAGGCTCTTCCTTTGTAAATTTAACTCTTAACTATTATTTATTTGAGACATTTAATGTGCACCTTATGTAAAGCCTGAACAGCTAGTAATACGCGGTAATAATAAAACAAAAATATTGCGCACTTTCTGACATAAGGGTGGTCTGTAGAACGTTACAAAACTAATAATAAAACTATGATGGCATTTTCTTGAACTAATTTTTGACGAGAAAGAAAATTATAATTTGAGTATAGGAGATGAATAAAAACCTAAAAATGATAGAACACCTAGCTGGTGGAAAAAGAAAAATTAAAATAAATACATCTACTGACATAACATGGGAAACTGTTCTTCTCTTTAGTGAAATTTAAGAGCTTCCATGATCTTTTCAATTTGTTTCTGTAACATTGTCTATTCATTGTGCTCTTGAGTGAAATGGGATATTATTAATTCCAACCAATCTCGGTGATCTTGGGGTAAAGTGCTCGCCTCAGTACTCAATATTCGTGTGTAGGTTCAAACCTAACTGGGGTTGGTGGATTTTTCTTGAACGATAAGAATCCCTAGCACAACTTCCTTCGGAGTGAAAGTAAAGCCTTTACACCCATGTCAATTGTGACTTGTAAAATAGCCCTGAAAGGTATATAAAAATACCTTTCCCGGCAAAATTAGTAGGCCCTTTCACTCTCGCTCATAGAAATTCTCATGTGATGATATAATCAGTCGGTTCAGAAAGTGCATGTTTCATTCCTTAAATAAATAAAAATTAAATAATATTATTTTCCCATTATGTTTCTATAAAATGTATATTTTACGTTTTACTTATCTTTTGATCGATCTTAGGCAGACATTACTTTGTCCATGAATTTCGTTCGTTTGTACACCCAGTTTGTTGCTATAGAAATGTGCTGAATACTGTTTTATTTCAAATATTAGATCTATATTAACTTATTTTTCGCCGTGATTGATTTGGGATTCTATTTTCTTTTCTCTGTTCATCTTTGGTAAATAGTTTTTTTTCTACTTGGGTGCATGGAAGGTACCTCTTAGTTTCCGAGCGACAATCAAATGGCTCTATTTTTATTTAAATGAGCGAGAAAGTATTTGTGGGGTACCATATTATTTATTTTAAATATATAGGCCTAGTTTTTTTTACACCGCGTCTTAGGCCACTACGCATTCGGGTTGTACGCTTATGTACTAGTTACGCTAATGGTTTTAGGGATTAGGGAGGCTATATTTGTAGGAAGTGTACCAGTATTTGCGTGTAGAGAGAATGGAAAACAATTTAGGAAAAAACACCCTAAATACACCCGACCGAGATTCTAACCTCGATCTCCGCGTCTTCGGCAGTCTAGTCTACAGTGAGAGTAACGCGTTAGACCGTGTGGCCACCGAAGCGGGTAATTTTAAATATTGTTTAAAGATGAATATTGATAAGAAAATAATTTTATCCTTGTCTTAAAACCTATCCGGGCAAGAAACATTTAATTACACTAGGCGGAGGCATGAGGAAAGTAGGAATTATAGGAAATATATCAGCGTTTGAGGCAAGTAAGAGTGGGGAAACAATTTAGTTAAGCTTACCCTCGCTGCACCCGGCCGGGATTCTCTATCACCGGCAAAATACATTTTGTGAACTTGAGATTTAGTTTGCGTGCCCATATGGGTGGCAATTTTTTTTTATAAATCTTTAATACAATATATAGCCTGCAATAAATCTTGCACTACAACAGATCAAAACAAAGGATTGATATTCTGAAAATTGAAAAATGAATATGATATCTAGGTGGAGTAATCCCCACTAATAAGCATAAATAATAGCTCTGGCTATTAATTCTTAAAGGATTGATAGTTTGGGCTCAATGAATAATTTTTTTAGTTTTTTTTACCCAGCTTATTGTTGCCCCTTGAGACTGAGTTATTTTAAAGTTTGACTCGCTACAAGCTTAAGATGTCCTAGTTTGATTCTAGGTGCAGGTGCTTGACATTATTTATTATTAATTTCTGGGTTAGTACATAACCACAGCTATCCTACCTGGCGCTAGGGTTGACTATGTACTTCTTCTTAATCCCTGTCCGGGCTTTTGTATATATACAATGAGAGGATAAAGATGAAAAAGGTTAAGTTTTACATGAAGTGTACCCGTATTTTAGAGTAGGCTAAGTAGGGAGTATTAGAGATAAAATATATATCAGTTCACCCAAACGGGATTCGAGCCCTGACCATCCCATCACCAGAAAACAAAACAAGGCGAAATTCTCGCCCTTGCCTACGTGCCCACCAATGCGTGATTAAGTTAAATTATTATAAGCTGTATTATAATAGCATTGTGTTTAGAAAATGCACGTTTATTAACTTATTATAATTGTTCACTTCTGTGGAATGATAAATAAAGCATTCCTTATTGATTCCAGAGATGATTTAATTAATGTCACAATTTAAACAAACTAAGTGTTAATGATATTTTAAATAATTTATTTACTTAAATTTGTGTAGTTATCTCAAAAAAGGTGAAATGTAGAGACGAAGAACACGGGTGACAACATCACCTAAGAGAGGTTAAATCCTTCTCTCACGCCGTGTTGATCTATCCTCTACGGTAAATAATTAGCATACATGGTAATGAGGGCCCGGGGATTACTAGGGCGCTCTAAGGGCCTTAAACCGTTCCCCTACCCCCCCCCCAAGGTGTTGTGTGCCTTCCGAGGGCCGCGGGCGTTCTACCTTCGAGTACCTAAACACTGCGCAGAATTATGGAAATGAAGCGCCCTCTTAGATCCCTAAAGTAGTTTGCTTCTAAGACTCCTGGGACAACATTTTTGAGCTACTTTTTAAGTTCTCATTTTACTGCGTGTCTTGTTTTATACCTCCCCTTCACCCTTATACATTCCCAGCACACATTTTGACTTTTTTTTTTGCAATTATTTCATCCTCCCCCACGTCTTAGTAGCCGTTCGGGTTATAAGCATGCATATTAATTACAATAATGAGGTAGGAACTCGAATCTCAACTGGCAAATAAGACTAAATGAGCTTGAGATTTTGGCCGTACACACCAATGGGGGATTTTGCTAGTCTACACTTATTAACCAGGGATATTTTTAATGTGCACTTCTTGAACTGACTGCTTATATCAACATGCCAATTTCAAAATAACTTATTACTATATCAGACATAACAACCAGCCCCCCGACAATCAGTTCATCGATATGAAAGAGAAAGCTCCAATTTCACCAGTTATATATTTTTTGGTCATGCTTGGGATTCGATCCCCGGTCCCTTAACTCGGTAGTCAGACGAACTAAGGGGTTTTACAAGTCTTATAACATTTTTGATTACTTTTTTAATTCGTGCGTTAATTTTGTTTGTATATATATGTTCATAAAATTAAACACAATGCATTTTTTCTAACCCCATCGATGGTCCCTTGGATTAAGTGACCTGACTCGCAACAGGCTTACTGCAGTTCACGGAGGGATCTAGATAAGTATCTAGGCCGGATGCACTGGAGGGGGGGGTGTTAACTCATGTGATTATCCCTGTGGTTTTCCTATCCTCTTTCCCCTTTAATGTGTGGGTGAACTTCTTCTAGATTACCTGAAACACTGATATACGTTTTATTGTAATTAAATTTATCTCCCGACAAATTTAAATACATTTCCTCTAAGATATTATATTGATCAATAAAAAAACACCGTTATGTATTTACAAGATAGTTTATACCATTGAGACTATGAAATGATTTGGTTTGATTGAATCCAGTGGCTGTTTAAATTTATTTGTCTCATGGCCTACATTAGCGCGAACGTGAACTAAATTTTAGACTCATCTAGTCTGGTTCACCGAGGACGGGAAAGTTGGGGGTTTAAATCCCACCTGGGTTACCTACAATGGTTTTTAACTCTCCCTTAACTCAAATGTGGACACATGCTCTCTAAATTTGGAAATTAAAGGCTGATAGCCCCGAATGATAAGAAATAAAATGAACTGTTGTATATTTAATTTGACTTGATTTAATGTTTGTATATTTTTAGAAATGTTTATTTTTAACGCCAGTTTATTAAAGTTTTTATCCAAGGAGTGGAGACAGTGAGGATAGATTTAGAGGAAATGCACTACAATTAGCATGGATCCAGGATGTAAAAACACAATGATAGGTTACCCCCAGATTCAAACCTAGAACTTTCCGTCACAGGCATCCCAATATATTGCGAGCCTGATGCCACACACCACAGGACCAGAGGTGTAGGTCTGACTTACTTAGGAGAGTCTTTAGTTCTTGCAACAAATGTATTAGTGGACCGGACTGACAGGGCCGGAGGCGCATCAAACTTGGTTTCACGTAATGGCCCTATACAAAACGACCAGGGGTTGGTAAAGTAGGAAAAGGTCGGTGAAATGCTGTGGTCATGCTGAAATAATTACATTGATCGCGATAGTATAGATCCATGCTAAGTTATTGTGTACGCTTTTTTTTTTGGCACACTGCCAACTTTAGATTTTGGATCTAGTAAAGTTTTCTGTCATAACAACCATGTACTCTTAATGATGGCTTCGTGATCTAAGAAGCTAAACTGAATTGCACTTAATCACTGCTAACGGGAAGGTCGTGGTTCGAATCCAGGCTGATTTCAGTAGGAGGGAAGTTTGGTGTGTGTACGAACAAAACAAAACAAAACGGGACTGATGACTTTGTCCGAATGCACACCAGTGTGGGTACAAACCAGACTAAATGAGACTGTCGCCTTTGTCCACATGCCCACGGGTGTGAATACAAATATACATATATAAAACATATTTGGTCAACCCCTGCTAGTTCAGTGAAACGTTCCAACTCTACAAAACCAGAGAGAGGTTGTTTTTTTGTAGTCGCAGAAAGGTCTGTTTCCTTCCACCCTCCCGAGATGAACGTCCCTGGAGTGACAAGCCATCAGAAGGCGAAGAGAGTAGCGCGGCGTCTTCTCTCGGTTGTTGGCGTGTGTCCGAGTCGCTGAGGAATCCTGTCCTTCCGCCCACACGGCCCGGGGTTCGTTCACCTGGTGGCCCCGGACGGTAGCCTTGCCTAGGCCTAAACGGCACCACTTCTTCCTCGACAGATATCAGCGTTAGGGATGCTCGATTGCACCGGGGGGAGGGCGGAATGAGGGGACCAAATCTTCAGTCCACTTGTTCCCACAGTTGAATCTTTTCTGTTGGTTCAAAAATCTACTAGATCTACTTCAATATCTACAAACCAATTTTCTTATGAAGGGCCTTTTAGAAAATACAAGCACGTCTTTTTTTGCGGCCAAAATTGATAGCAATTTACTAGTTTATTAGTGTTAGTTTTTAGGTATTGGTTCTTTCTATCAAAAGTGACTGCTAAAGATACCATAATTTGACGTATGAATACGTGAAATGAAATATAGTAACATTTATATCTTTCAGATAAGACTCTTCCTATGAAAATGGTACTGTATACGCCGTTGGATGTGTTTTAAAGCTGGGGGCATGTGCTGGAATTAAATTTTATGGGCATAGGTAAAAAGAAGGAGTGTTCTTGGAGTTTAAAATTGTATTAATCAAATTCAAAACATTATTAAAGTAAAATAAAAATACATGTAGGTTATATAATATTAGTTATCGATGTAATTACTAATTAGCTATGCAAACAATTAAAATACACACAGATAAAATAATAAATATAATATCTTTTCTTAACTAGGCTAGTGTATTTTTTTTATTAAATCTTAAATTCCATAAGACATGGTGTAAAACTCTCAATGAGGCTTATATGCTGATACTGTTGTGCTCCAATTGTAGGAGTCTGAAGAAAAGCTCCTCGTTGAATATCAATTGTAGAATTCGCAAAGACGACTTATAATCTTGATATATATCCCTGGCTATCTCAGCTTCTCTTATCGACGCGATTATCTCATAAGGAAGTTCCCACTTATACAATAAATATGCCTTAATCACTTTTATGTTAATTTATTGTTAGAACGTATTCCTTTATACGTTATTACTATAACAATTAACAACTTGTCCAGTCACCGTACACTATCATGGTTAAATATGTGACGACAATCAACACACGTCTTGTCGCCGCCCCGGTCACTGCACGTCTTTTTCAAATTCTGATGACATCAACAATTGCACCAGAATGGACTGACAATCTCAACCTATCACATGAGAGTAGTTTGAATGCTGGCTTTCTGGTTGGCTGGACAATGCAACCGCTCCGTACTAAGGAAAAATTGTATCTCTCTTAGAACGAAAACTCAGTGCTAGAGCAGCTCTTTACGTTTCTTTCATCGTCCAACGCGCCCAGTAAGCACATTTAATTTAAAAAGAAAGGTATTGACTTCCAAACTGCCTGAAGGGCTTAAATATTCTAAAATGCAAATGAATGATTAAAAATAATATTACAAAATAAAGGGAATTCCCGAATTAAAATATAAAATGCAAATAAAATATTAAAACTGCTGTCTCAGCCTTCCTTTTCGAAACAACATAGGGTTTACAAGTTGGGACATTACAATGGACGCTTTCCTTGGTGGTGGAGTATGAGTAACTAAAATATCTCCATGAATGCAATTGTGTTATTTAAAAAAATAATGTTGTAAAAGAATTATTATTTTTTATATCTATACACTCCAAATTTTGTTCTCAAATGAGAACGTTCTGTTTCAATGGCGATCATGTCGAATTCTTCCTCAATCTAAATGTGCCTTTTAATTACTAAAATCTACAGTGAGAATAAAAGACAAAGCTCATAATTTACAAACACAAATAAAAACGTGTTGTAGTAATAGGTATGCCGGCAAATGATCAATGCACCTGAAAGGCGTCGGAATGACATGAAAAATAGTTCCTTCCGTGGTTACTTCCATATATCTACACACAAACAGGTGTGGCGGGGCGAAATGAAAAAAAATCTTCTCTAGAAACCTCGAGACTTCTGGCTCGGAGATTACACAATTAAAGCAGCTTCCGCGCGCCACGCCTCACTGAAGTGGACGCTGCACCATTTGATTTCATGAGATGCAGACAATGGAAATTTCTTCTCGGCAGTGCAACGCACGCTTAAGGCGTCGGTCTGGAAATATACAGGGTTGTGTGTGACGAGAAAGTCACGATTCAAATCTCTGCCAGGTAACTTGAGGGATAATTTTCCACATTTAATATACCACAGTGGATTTCCCATCGCGTCTTCACGCTGACGCGGGAGCGTTTACACAAATTAATTTCCTCATTTTGAACCAAAAGGACTACATGCTAAATAACCGCTAGGTTAGAATGTGTAAAGAACGAACCAATGTAATATATATTACCGCGGATTCGCCTGCTCGCCGAAATACAAGAGAAGAAACGTAATTACGCGATGAACTCTAAGCCAATCAAAAGATAACAGCGGTGTTGTACGCTTGGCGTTACTTGTAATTGCATCAACTCTATTTTTTTTCTGTTTTACAGAATCAGCTTGGGAAACCCAAATAAATTTAAAAATAAAAAATTACACCATTGCACATGCGCATAAAACAACCGACTCAATCAATACGCATGCGCCTACAAAGTGAGATACTAGCAGACACTGCATCAACCGTTGTGAAATTATTTTCAATAATTAGTTAAATTGAAATCATGTGTGTCAATTTTGTTCTGTGTCTAACAACACAATACAATAATTTGTAATCAATTGTTATTATTAATCTTAAAGATCTATTTATCGACTAGAAAATAAAGGTGTCACTTACCAGCTATTTATAGTTTGATGGATTAAATGACAAAGCAATTATATTTGATAAGTACGCTTATAGCCGCATCTAAATATCATATTTTTTCAATTGGAAAATTACATCTGGGCACGAGAATCGAACTTGGGACCTTTGGCTAAGTACGTCAATGATCTGACCGCTGAGATATCAGGAATCGTCCCATTCCCAGGGTCTTCACTCGTATTTTAAAGCAGATTTTGTGATGGACGTGTGGAAATCGTCATATACAAATGTGTGATCAATGATGATTACGAGCTATCAGATAAAGCAGCCACTTTCGATTCGGGAGGACTTTATGCTGTCAATAGTAAGATTACATTTGTATGAATGCGCATATCATGATGGATTAAATAGCAAAGCAATTATATTTGATAATTACGGTTATAGCCACATCTAGATATCATTAAATTGAAATTAAAAAATAACACCTGGACATGGAGATCGAACCCGGAACCTTTGAATTAGTACGCCAATGCTCTAATTAACTGAGCTATCCAGGAGTACTAAGATAAAAGGTCCCTGGTTTGATTCTCGTTTCCAGGTGTCATTTTTTAATTTAAAGAGTATTTGTAGTTTGTTTTGAAAAGCATCATGGGCTAACATATATTTCTGCTAGCGTGTAGATTGTTACAACACTCGGACAGATCCTGCTCTCTATGAGCTACCGAGCTACCGACTATCTGATTTAGGCTTGATACACGATCAAGGTGAATTTTAAGGAGTCGCACTAGGATTCTCTGAATAAAGGATGAAAAACCATTAGGTGGGGAAAATCGATTTTGGTGCAGTTAGTTGGAGCCCATCCCGGAATATTATGTTAGTCAGGTTTGCTTAGAGCTCACTTATCCCTGCTTGTCAGATAAGTACTCAGTGTGTAAAGCTACATAAATAAAACAAACGTAAATGGCCGAACAAGCAAACCGGTAAGTGAAATTAATCTTAAAGATGTATTATAGTCTTAATAAAATTAAAACTAAAGAAAAAATATCATCCTTGCCTTAATACATCTTGAAAATATTTTGGAGTAAAAATAAAATCCTCACTTTTCCCCCCCAATGAGGCTTCATTAACTATCGTGTTATACCGGCTCGCTGATGATGAGGAGATCAGGGTTCGAGTCCCGATTGAGTCTATTGAGAGTAGTTTTCCTAAATGGTTTTCCTTCCACGCGAATGCGAGTAGATTGATTCTAAAATGCTTCCTTCCTCATCTCTACCCCATCAGAGTAATGATCATATATTCCTATAGCCTGAACAGGTAGTAGGACGCGGTGATAAAAAAAACTCCATTTACAATATCGTTTTTAACACTACTCATGTCGGTGACGTGGCGGCCTAGGGGTAAGGTGTCAGACTTCCGTGCTGGGAGTCCGGGATTCAGTCCTCGGTCCCGGCACAGATTTATCTGAATGCCAAACCCTTCCTCCACCTCTAACAAGACGTGTATTAATCACAACTTGTGAATGTGTGAAATGCCAGGCCTCCACCGTGGTTCGGATCCCACGTTAAACTGTAGGTCCTCCATTTCATCTCACAATCACCCTACCATTACACAAGAGCGTAAGTGCGTATAACCCGAACGGTTAGTAGGATGCGGTGCTAATAATAATAATAATAATAATAATAATAGTAACAACATTACTCATGTATTAACTGTAAATATAATCTCACCCAATAACCCCCAATTATAAAAAAAAAGTATATATTCCCAGCTGCACTGGGGGGGGGGTGGGGGGTGAGGTGGGGCACTTAATAATACCTCAAGCAAGACGAAGTGTCAAGAAAAGTTAAAGATATTGTCAGGAGCTAATTTTAAGATTCCTCGTGAAAGTCTCCTAACTTATAATTCAGTCCGTTCGGAAATGGTCTGTGTCTAAAGCTTGTAATATACTACTCCCCTTTCATTGTGTAGACTTTCTCACCATTGTCACAGGATAGACCCCCACCTGCTTCCTTGAAATCCGGTGCAGCCCCCACCGACAAACCACCTCTTCCCCCCCATCCCCCCTCATACCACCACCTTTTATTGTTAAATTATGATTCGTGTCATCCTATTCTACCTAACTGGCAACTACAGTAAAAATAATTTTTTAAACAAATTCTGTTGTATTGTAGTCCACTTTTGGTCCCACTTCATTTCTAAATGCGCCCAGGGCACAGAGAAGGAAAGAACAGATCCCCAGCCGCTAGGTTAAACGTGTTGCACTCCTTTTCGAGGCTTTACTCCCTCAACGTTGGGATCGCTAGGTGCGATCACCAGTGACTACAGCGCAATCAAGTGAGCATTTTTTAAACGACTCACTTTAAACTCGAATTTACTAGAAGGAAGATACAAAATATGAGCTCTTCGAGTTAACCTGTCGGCTGGCGGTCACCGAGCAAGCTTCAGGTAGCACTCTCCCCCGTCCCTCCAACCCTTCCCTTGTCGCTAAGTAACATAATCCTGCCACACAAATAAGTTTACTCGGACTGCACATTACAAAGAAAACTTTAAATACAATGAACCTTTTTTTTAACCAAGGGACTGGCTGTCAATGGCTAATATTTGTTTAAAGAGCACTGAGGAGAATTGCAGACTTCTAGAAATACCAATTTATTTAAGAAGTGGTTAGATATTTTTTAATATTGTTTTCACCAAAATGAGGGTGAAAGTTCTGACCAGTTAAATAGTTTAAATTTTAACTATAAAGTGTTTTTTAAATGGTGATATCTTATATAGAACCGTATAAAACAATCCCACAAATTGTTACCCTATCAAAACATGAGTATTTGATCAAGGAAGGCTAAATACCATACCGCATGACCACTAATGCAGGTCTATAATAGATATTTGATGTTATGTATTTAAAATAATTAATGTATACTTGGAATAATTTAAAAACTGGTATTTTCCCGGTGTTAATTAAAATTCACACACTCAAGTTATTAAAGTTAAAACAAAAATAAAGGATAGTTTTAATAATTCTGAGGGTTTCTGTTATTTAAAATTACGAAGTAAACACTAAAGTTAAACTATTGTATTTTGTGAGAGTACATGGACGCAGGCCGGATAGTAATAT
This sequence comes from Timema bartmani, assembly GCA_902151455.1. NCBI lineage: Eukaryota > Metazoa > Arthropoda > Insecta > Phasmatodea > Timematidae > Timema > Timema bartmani. The sequence goes on along the minus strand of CABFWB010000397.1, from coordinate 78,519 downwards.
AAAGATATTGCAGACAAACGGGCCGGTCAGCTTGTCTGTGGCCCAGGGTGAACCTAGAATGTTATTTTTTTCCTTTTTTTCACAAAGAGGGACATAACTTACAATTGGATAAAACGATAACTTAAGATTGGATGGAAAGTTGTTTTGAACGGTTGTATTTGCTTTACAAGTGATTCAGCAAATAATACATTTGATTTATGAAACTCTGTTCTTAAACTGGTTTAACTACTTTATTAATTATACTGATTTTATGGGAAATTATTGTTAAAGTAACTTCACATTTTATCTAGTACCATGAGATGGTAAATTGTATAATAAGAGGTACAAAACAAACCTACTAAAAACTAGAAATTGAAATATCCATGCATCATATCCAGAAGACATCCTTTAAATGTACAGTACATAGAAAAAAAAACTCATGCAATAAAAGGAAGTATTTGATCTTACTAGATTACTAGATTCTCTACTACAATTGAAATAAAGGTTAAGAGATTACAATATATATATTCTCAATAGCAATTGTCACTTCAAACAGGTAATCAATTTGATTTATTTTTGGCGTCAAAATAGAAGATGGTGGCCATAATTATTATGAACCTCATATACGTTCGAGGGCGTTGATATGTTGAGTTTAATACGCTGTCTAGACCACTTTCGATAAACACTGGTTACCTATAACTGGTATACAGCAACATTCATTACATATGGACACGTGGTCTAAGGCGTCAGGATCATGACGTACAGAATTTACTGTTATGGGTAGTTTCAGGTTCGAATCTCGGTCGTGTGCACTGGGGATGGTTTTCCAAATGGACTTATACCGTCTATTTCCCAGTTTTTCTCCTCGTTTATGCAAGTGCACTTACTATAAAACTTACTTCCTCATCTCTAACCCTTAGATTACGACTTTAATAAATATCGTGTTGAACTTTCTAATTAAAAAATGTCTTTCATTTGCAAAATGTATTGTATTAACGAGTATCTACTTCCCTTTTGACTAACTATTGATGTCAATTCATCTTATATCTTTTAATATTAATAATTTTAAAGTAGGTTTGCTGAACCTACCTATTATATAAGCACATGGCCTATAAAACAACTTTAATCTATAAAAGACACAAAACCCAGATCCCAGGCCTTCAATTAGTCGTTGTGATAGGGTGAAACCTCCATTCACTAATAAGTTTTTAGTCCATGTCGGGAATAGAACACGGGACCCTTGACTCGGTAGGAAGCTGAGCTGCGGACTGAGTCAAGGTGTTGTACCTCTTTTTACATCATAACTGCTACCACACTTCGCTGCAAGGTCATTCAATAATTCAGTCCACTCTTTGGTAAGGTAAAAAGGCTTAATAAGACACAACTTGCTATAGGCCTAATAAATATAATGTTAAGATTAAGACCGCGGTCTATCCTTCAATATGGCGCAAGGGTGTTGAAGTGACAAAGATTTGTACATGCGTTCAAATAAAACAATTAAGATAACAGTGCAACTGTATACCTTTACACACAGCGGGAGAAAATATGTGTCCACCGCCTCGCATAAACTCAATTTCACGAATAGAAGCGATCTTTAATCATAGTATCATTTTCTTTCTTTTTTTAGCACCGCGTCTTACTACCGTTTCGGGTTATACGCTTATGTACTAATTACGTTAATGGGCTTAGGGATGAAGAAGGTAATATTTAGAAGAAGTGTACCCGCATTTGCATGGAGGAATATTATAAAACCATTTTGGAAAAACCACCCTCAATACATCCGAATGAGATTTGAACCTCGATCTCCCGGTCATCGGCAGTCTAGTCTACTGCGAGAGTGGCTCCTTAGATTATGCGGCCACCGAGGCGGGTAGATTGGTATGATAGTCTCCTTATGCTTATTGCTTATGCCATAGAGGGATATAATCTATGCAAGTGCATAGCTTGCTCACAAAGATATATAATATTTTTCTAAATTTTAAATGAGCAAAAACTTTGATGTTGGGTGTTTTACTATTTATCTATCTATTTATCTATCGAACCTTTTAGAGGAACCAAATTTTACCGCTCTTGATTTGTGTTAGTATTATTTTGTGCTTGGAGTCTTACTACCCATTCTAACTATCCGCATATTCAAACTAATAAGGTAGTTATGAAGGAGGTAATTTTTTTGGAGGAAATTTACCCACAGTTTTGTGGAGTAATAATGGGGAAACTATGAAAGAACATATCCACCGGTACTCTAACCCTAACCTCTTTGTCCTCGGTAAACTAGACTAGATGAGCCTGAGATTTAGTCCGCGTGATCAATGATGCAGGCATTTACCATTAAAAAAATATCCTTTTCACTACAATGAATATTCATATGATAACTTTTGTCACTGCGTCTTATTACCGGTTCAGCTTATATGTATATATTAACTAATTACGCTAATGTTTGTCAAGGATAAGGAAAGTTTAATTTAGAGGAAGTGTACCCGCATCCATGTGGATGAAGTGTAAAATCATTAAACAAATATCCTCAGTACACCTGACCTGGATTCGAACCCCGATATTCCCATCATCAGCAGTCTAGTATATCGCGAGTGTGATGGCTTAGGCTCACACCATCATGCAAGATTAATGTAAACACTTAATATTTTCCCTGTTTACTTACAGCTACATGCTTCGGTGATTGCGTGGTCTAAGGCGTCCGGTCAAGGAAAACTGGGCACCACCATCTCGGCGCCGCCAAGCTTGGGCACTAGTGTAAAAACGTAATGATTTTTTACGTTAATTCTCATTTTTGAAGTTGTTAAAAAATCATAACAGAGGAGTCTTAATTTGTTTGTATTTATAAAGTTAGACTACTTGATATTTTATTTAAAAAATTAAAAACACTTAAAAACATTAAAAATTCCTAACCTAACCTAACCAACCCAACCTAACGTAACCTAACCTAATTTTAGTTTTTTTTACAATTAAAGCACGCATTTTTAAGGCCACGCTAACTTTATAGATACAAACAAATTAAGATTCCTCTGCTATGATTTTTTTAAACAACTCTAAAAATGAATATTTACTTAAAAAAAAATCATTACTTTTTACACTGGCGTCCAGTCTTGCCAGCTCCTAGTTGGCCACACCCGGTTGGCGGCGCCCAGTTGTCCGGATCCGTAAGGCGTCACTTGCACAATGGTTTGAATTGTCGATAGTGGGGAGATCGGGGTTAGAATCCCGATTAAGTGTATTCAGGGTGGTTTATATTCTCACTCTCCTACCACGCAAACCCGAATAGATTTCCTTTTCATCCAACCTTGCTGATTACTATACCATTAGTGTAAACACGCAGGTAGTCCAAACGGTTATTGAAACGCGGTACACACAATAAACAAAACTTCAGCTTCTTAATGTCTCCATCCTCCACAAACGCAAACCATTTGTGTGTGGTCTGAAGATGTATTTGAGTATTAGGGCGTCGGTCTTTTCAACACATCTTACATCCTGTAACCTCGTTCCATTCTCTAGTGGAGTCTGACTCGCATAATTCAGTCTTTCAGTCTTCATCTCGTCCGTCGTGATCCTCATTCTTCTCTCTGTGCAGTGTCGCTGCCTTTATTTGCAAATGTAACAGTTTATTTTTCTATAAAATGTATTTTAGAGCGTTCTTCAGTGATGTGGCAAGTTTTGCTATGAATCTTATTGTGATTAAGTCTCTCTCTCTCCAAGAAAATATTACCTTACAAGGAGACATGCTTCTATCTCTTGTCATATTTTTAATATTAACTTTCAGTACGTAAGTTTCAATACCTTCTTCGGTGGCCGCATGGTCTAATGCATTACTATCGTGTTGCCCTTGACTGCTGATTACAGAGAGATCTGGGTTTGAATCCAGGTTGATTGTGTTGGGGTGGTTTTTCCAAAATTAGTTTCCACTCTTCCTCCACGCAAGTGTGGGTACACTCCCTCTAAATGTAACCTATCTAATCCCTAACTCATCAGCGTAATTAGTACAAATGCGTACAACCTGAACAGATAGTAAGAAGCGATGCTTTAAAAAAGAAGGTACGTTTTAATCTCCACGTCGATGGCCACACTATATGAATGTAAATCACATTTAATCTGGTTTGCCTTTGATGGGCCCGGCCGAGTCTACTTAAGCAGTTTTTTCCTAAATGGTTTCCCACTCTTTCTTTACACGGATGCTGGTACATATCCTTTACACTTTACCTTCCTGATCCCTACACCAATAATTTAAATATGTTGATAGAATGGACGGGTAGTAAGACCCAAAGCATAAAATTAAACAAACAAAAATTAAGAGTGGTTAAACTTTGGAACTCTAACCTACCAAATTAGAGTAGTTTATATATACACGAATACATCGAGTGGTTCACCTAAGGAACCTATATTTAGGATAACACACTGAAGATACACTCAACCAGGACTCAAACCCTGTCCTCTCCGTCAGTGGCGAACAAGAATGGACGATCTTGACGTTTATTTCGCGTTTCCACCGCTGCGGGTCTGAGGCCCGGTGCCTACGAGCGACGTGCGTCATCTTTGCTGTCGCGTCCTGTGACGCTGCGTCACCGCTAAAAGCAGTTCACACAAGTGACCTGCGTCTGGTGACGGTAAATTGACGCCACGTCACAGCACATGGAGCAGTGCACACTAGCGACTTACGTCTATTTGGACGCAACTCTCGGCCTCGGTCGGTTTGAAACCATGCGGAAAAATGGGCTTACTTATCTTTGCTGTACACAAGCCTAATACCTTGACATAAACTTATAAACCATCTTTATGTTATCTATAACAATAATGTAAAGGCATTTTGCCTAACATCCGGTCTCTACTCAATATCTTATAAGTGAACAGTGGTTGTAACATGTTTAAAGTATTTTATAAATTGTTATTGTGAAAATAAATAATAGGTAGTAATGCATATAGTTTTAATGCACTTCTACTATAATTTCCGGACTATCCGATAATCCAGATGATATATGGTCCTAGTTAGTCCTTATAAACTAAGTTCCACTGTATATAGAAAATATTATTTTCCAATTCATCAAAATTATTAGAGAAAAAATTGAGATAGAACTCGCTAAGTTGCTTTAGCATTATGGCTTTCATTTCATCAATATTTGGGTTTAGCGTCTTGCATATCTCCCATCTATGCTGCTTGTTTTTTTATTTCTGTCGTGGTATTCTTCTAGGGACGACTTCCAAATGACAGGTCTATCCTGCACCTCATTGATAAAAAGTTATGTGTTTATTTCATCCTCCATTCTGACTGTACACTGATTACCGTCACAATGACACGCTCAGTTCTTGTGCACTGCTCTATGCCTTCACAGGTACTGACAGAACGCTGAGCGGTAGCGCCACCACCGCGTTTTGCAGAAACCCGCGTCACTAGTTTTGACGCAACAATGACGCCAACTTGACGCCAGACCTCACGTCCCGTGTGAACTCCATCATTCGAATCAAAGTAATGCTGAGACGCAGCGTCACATGACACGACTGCAAAGATGACGCACGCCTCTCGTGGACACCGGGCCTTACCTTCTTACCACAATTGTACTCTACCCCTGCCAATTATTTATGTCAATCACACTAAACTTTCTCAGCCTTCCTCATGTCTTAGTGATAAGTTACGGTAGGATTTTGCTAGGTGTTAGGTCGATAATAGAGTGACAGCTGCAGATCACATGACCGTGAAAAGGTAATGAAGGGCACTATCTTAGGCTGAAACTTGTTTTATTCTCGTATTTAGCACCACGCTTGACTAACCGTTCGGGTCATACGCTTAAATATTTATTACGCTAATGGGCTAGGAATTGAGAAGGTTGAATTTAGAGGAAGTGAACTTGCATTCGGGTGGAGGGAGAGTGGAAAGCCATTCAGGGAAAAAACACCCCCAGTTCACCCGACCGAGATTCGAGCCTCGATCTACCCATCCTCGGCAGTCTAGCTCAACACAAAACTAGCGTGTTAGGCTGTAGCTTAAATAATCACGTGATACCGTGTTCCAGATGTTTCAATTCCAGACACTAGGGTTTTGTATATGATTGTTTTACTACCTTCTTACTATCTGTTCAGGTTATACGCATGTGTACATATTATTCCGCTTATGAGTTAAGGATGAGAAAAATTGAACTTAGAAAAAGTGTACCCGCATTTGAGTAGAGAGCGACCGTGGAAACCCATTTAGGGAAAACCACCCTCAGTACACCCGACCGAGATTCAAACCCTGATATTCCTGTCTACGACATTCTAGTCTATTGGGAAATTAGTGCCTTAGAACCATGCGGCCACCTAAGTGGATGTATATATAAAATTATTAATAGGCTTATAGTGACTATCACTATCATCAAAATTATCACTGGCTCAAAACGTAAGTTAACTCATAGTTTGCCAGAGTACGTGCTTTTGGTGGATTCTAAATCAACTAATATGAAGTGGTCTGCGTTATCACAAGGTGATGTTTAAAACCGTATCAACCAAGAATCGAATAAAGAATTCTCAGATAAGATAAAAAAAGAATTCTGTGCTCCATGTCTTGTTATCCGTTTATATAACCCTTCCTTTACACGGATTTAACTAAACACACTAAATGCACTATAATTCTCATGGAAAGAGCTTTTTTTTAGTAAACTACCAATGAATAAAAAAATTACCTCAGTGCACTCGGTTTGTATTATTATTATCGCCACTTCTTGCCAACCGTTTGGGTTGTACGCACTTACGCTAATGTTTAATAATAGGATGATTGTAAGATGAAATGGAGGAACAACAGTTTAACGTAGAATCCAAACCACGGTGGAGGCCTGGCATTCCACACATTTACAAGTTGTGATTAATACACGTCTTGTCAGTGGTGAAGGAAGGGTTTGGCAATCAGATAAATCTGTGCTGGGACCGAGGATTGAACCTCGGACTCCCAGCACATTAGTCCGGCGCCTTACCTCTAGACCGCTAGCTCACCTCGCGGTCTATATTAAAAACTCATATTTCTATTTCAGAGCTAAGCACACTAGATATACCAATGATAAGTACGTTGTAAACTTCCTGCTTATACAACCGTTTATTTAGATATAAAAGCTAATTAAATGTATAAATAAATATTATTCCACTTTATGAACACACACTCACACATACACTTATATGTGTATGTATTTGAGTGTGTGTTTAAAAGTGGAATCTTTTTAGCATCATGTCTTACTACCCGTTCGGGCTATATGCTTGAATACTATGGATTATATATAGGCTATGTTTGCATACATGTGTATATGTATGTATACCTTCTTATTCTTACGTCAACAACTCAAATTTTGGTTTGATGTGATTTTTATCTATCCGGCGTTGGGCACAGCCTTTCAGCTGGTTAGTGCTGACTTCACCATCTGGTAGAGATACCATACAATAGGGAAGTTCAGGAATTGTGGTGATTCCCCTTTGCCTTCCACACTTAATTTATATTA
>CABFWB010000397.1:48819-62381 GCA_902151455.1 Timema bartmani | reverse complement strand
GGGGCACAAAGCAATCCCACCCGGGCACGAAATCTACCTCGGGCCGCCCCTGGCCATTTGTACAGGACTTTTAGAGTTTGACCCGGACAAAATTAATAACAAAGTTTAAACCTATTGGGATGTATTCAGTATATGTCCCTCTACATTCTCTAAAAATTCCCAAATTTTACTATTTTGGGAAAATCCGCCATCTTGGAAAAAAACCTCGCAATTGTAAGGTTTCACTTAAAATTAAATATCTCGAGAACCATCAGTCATACAGAGGTCTAATTTATGTCAGCGTATCTCTATCAAATTCCTCTATAATATAAATACATATTATGGTGATTTAGTTCTACGAGTAGTCTAAATAATAGTATATATAGTAAAAAAAGACTTGTTATAGCTAATATTATACAATTTTTTTTATTTTGCGGCGTTATTTATGCTCTTATGAAACTTTTATCTGAAAAAAATAAAGTCAAATTTTAGCTATAACAAGTATCTTTTTTACTATATATACTATTATTTAAGCTACTCATAGACCTAAATCACCATAATATATACATATATATTATAGATAAACTCAAAAGGGATACGTTGACATAAATTAGACCTCTTTATTACTAACGGTTCTCGAGATATTCAATTTTAAGTGTAACCTTATAATAGCGTTATTTTCCCAAGATGGCGGATTTCCCGGCAATGGAAAAACTTGGGAATTTTCAGAGAATGTAGAGGGACATATACTGAATACATTCCAATAGTTTTAATTTTGTTATTAATTTTGTCTAGGTTGAGGCTTTTTTTTTCGCTAACCGCCCTGTACTACTTGTGGCATTTTTCACCGGCGGAAAACTAGTAACGAGTTCACGGAACACGAGTTAAGAACCACTGGTTTAAAGTAAAATAGTTTATTCACCTTTATTGTACCCGTACCCATGACAGTATTCGCTGCTTCATACTTCAATAATCTTCTAATTGAAATAAAATAAGAGCCATCTGCACTTCATATTCAAAATAAAACCTGCTGTTATCTAGCAAGGCTCTGAGTGAATAACTACAGAATAAAATGTACTTTTTTTAAAAATAAATCAATCACAATTATTTTCGTTAATACAATATTAATTACAACTATAGTACAAAAATAATACTTTGTTATCTAATATAAATGATAATTTTTTCTCCTTCAAATCAGGGAAATGTTATTTAATATAATAATTCTGCTCCTTCAAATCAGGGAAGTGTTGTCTTGATGCGCCTTTCATGGTCCAACTTCTGTAAAAAATATAAGTTAACTTTTTCTTATTTCAAAATTAAATATGACTAATTAGCACTTTGTTGGTTTCGTTTAGGTAAGAATTAGTTTTTTTTTCTCCTATAGACCTAGTATTGAGTTTTTTCTACTGTTATGTTTGTCATCAACACCACTTAATTAATTTAAGATAAACTAAAAGATGACGGTAAGGATGATGTACCGATGGGTGTTGGCACATTCTAGCCAGTTTAGCACAAATACAACCGTTGCTCAGTCTTACCCTGAGCGCGCTTGCACTGTTCCTGCAAACCAGTATCCCTGCTATAGAGACTGCCTTGCCGGCCAGTATACCATTGCTCTTATCACCACCACTAGGAGTTAAGGCGTTACACCGACACCCCAGGATACAAGGAATGATATAATATGGTAAATCCCCCCCCTGGACATTCAGCCAGGACAAGAGCCTTGTCCTCCCTGTCACCAGCCCTTTAGTCTAATGCATAATTTATCCCTTCAATTTGGTGATTACAGGTGCGAGTTTCTTTTTAAGGTGAAAGGAAACTTTTTTTTGGCCAAAATAAATAAAATATAAAATATTGCTCCAGTAGAAATATAAAGTTTAATTTTCTTCACATGGTGATATCAATATTTCTCTAACATCTGTTAAGGGTATCCTATGATTTAATGGCAACTTTTTCTATTCATTCAAAAAATTTCTCATTAAATGCTCATGAAAGATATTCAAAAACTGTTGTCACTATGGGAAGAAAATAATTAAGATATATGTATCTACTGGAGCAAGAATTGATTTATTTTAATAAAAAAGAAGTTATGTTTTAAAATCTGCAAAAACACAGGCCTTTTCTCGCTTCTCCTACACTTCCACTGTGTCCTCAGCTTTTGCCACAGCGTTTTTATGGCCATCTGGACTGTCCGATTATTAGTACTAATCGGATAGGGTCGAGGAACGTGGAGTTCGAAAGTAAGTGCACCTGTATTTGCGTAGAAGGATAGTGGGAAAACACCTCAATACTACCGGCCAGAACCCGAAATCCAATATCTTCGTCACCAGCAAACCAGACTACATAAGACTGACAGATTTGTCCTCGTGCCCATAAGTGCGAGTGGTAAGCGTATTTCGAACCCTTAGTGTAATTTTTTTGCATAGTATATTTTTTATGAAAGTATTATTTTAGGAAACTCTTTGATTCACGGATAATCTATAAATTATACAGGTTATAAAGTATAGTTTTAGTCATGAATATCATTAAATAGGTTTTTTGTTCATTATTATTGTGAGGCAAGATCGATAAACTATTAAAAGAATATTAGTAGTGATTTTTTCTTAATATCCATTAATATTTATAAACTAGCCAAATTTGATATTATTAAGAAATAAGAACTAGAGAAATTAGTTTGTCAAAACCTTTTATTGTTAATATCAGTCCAAAGGGATATTTAATCTGAGTCTTCATCAGTCATTAGTAATGAGCAGATGTTTTAAATGGATTAACATGGCATGCAGACCGTATATATTTAATCTGTAGAAATGTATGTGAATATAGCCACAATGTATTTTTATTTATTTTAATGTAATATAATAACTTTAACTAATTTAATAAATGTGTTTCGATTTAAGGACTCCAACTTTATTATGCAACACTATCAGAAAGTACCCATTGTTGCCCGGGGTAACTACGCAATACCTACCCTAGGCAACGCTCTTCTTTGCTTCAAACAGAGATACAAACATCTTTTCATTTTATTTATTCCGACCCACTTTTTAATAAATTTTAAGAAACATAACAAAAAATTTAAAATTCCAGCTTCGAGATGCATATGTTAGTGTACAGGGGCTACTAATTTTAAAATTCCACACCTCTGCGTGTGGTAGCTATTGTGCAATGCTCATGACAAACAAACATACAAACACACTCTTCATTTTATTAATATACTAGCAATCCCGCACGGCGTTGCCCGTGACCCACTGTGGTATAAGAATTATTTAAGCCCCCCTCCCCCATGGTGCCCGATTTCAAGTGGAAATGTTATCTCTGAAACGTAATCCTAAACCAGATTAAAAATATTTTCTTTAAAAATTTGTTAAAAATAGTCTAATTAAAAAGATAATTAAAAATTAAAAAATCCTGCCTCGAGTTGCATTCGGACCCCCTTCCGTCCACCTATGTTAAAAATTTCAGATCTATGCGTGCCGTAGATTTGGCTGGGCATCGCACACACACAAACACACACAGACACAAACACTTCCTTTTATTATTATAGACATTATAATTTGAAATTTGCCACAGTTATATGTTCATTAAATGGTTAGAACGACTCACTATGAAAAGGTAGAACGTTAATATTGATATCGAATCTTACTAATTTATGTCAAATACATTTCTAGAAAAATATCCTAGATTTAAAAAATACTTTTACATTCGATTTGTGCTAGTTGAATTTATTATCACTTGAGACTGCATTATTTTATTGTGAACACTGTATACCTGATACACCAACTGTTCGCACACAATATTAATACTAAATTCTCAACCCAACCGGGATTCGAACCTATTTATCTCACAGATGTCTACTCACCATATTTAGCATAACGCATATACGATTATGACCACGGGAAAGGCTGTTTTCTCTTATAGTGATGTCTTGGCAGGGTTTAGTAAAATATGTAAAAAAAAAACTCCACACACACGTAAGTTATTACCTGTTTAATAACTATATTTATACACGATCGTATTTTCTGGCAAAGTAGTTTGCAAACCGGTCTATTATTTGAAACGATTAACGTCTGGTTTTCTCAAACAACGATAGTGAAAAAAAGTTTGTTTCAATCAACAATGTAGAACTACTTCGCTTAGTGACGACTTTATTGTATGTTGCTTTTCAACACTTATACTTCAGAATTATGTATCGCAAGAGAAATCGTTCGCTCTCCAAAACAACAAGTTGTAGCTTACCCTTGTTTGTACTGATATGTGGTGTATAGTTTTTTTTAAGCTTCCTTCGAAACCGAGCTAACAACTTCAATTAAATTTCTTAATAACGGCCACCTTTCAGGATAAAAAAATCCGTTCGTTATTAAGATGTGTACGTTATTTGAAAACAAATTTATTTGAAATCATAGTCCTTGAATACAGTGTAATCTATATGAACCTATAAACTATGGGTATTAACTACGACATTATAATTACTGCCTTGTGAAGTATTGTATGCAGGATAATTGTGACAAGTGAATAAATATTGGACGTAGCTTACTGTACAGATTACATTATACAAACTCGTGTTGAGCTCGACTGCCGAGGACGGGGAGATCGAGGTTCGAATCTCAGTCAGGTGAACTGGGCGTGTTTTTTCCTAAATGGTTCTCCACTCTCCCTCCACGCACAAGTGCGGGTTTACTTCCTCTAAATTCAACCTTCCAAATTCCTAATCCATTAGCGTAATTAGTACTTAAGGGTATAACCCGAACGGGTAGTAAGACGCGGTACTAAATAATAATAATAATAATAATAATAATAAAAAAATACATTATACAAAGAACAATACGCAAATAAAATAAAATGTGCACAGCGGGCGGTCCAAAGGGTGGGCTAACAGGGTCACGGCCCGGGGTGCCATCATTTAGGGCACCAAATTCCTTAAAACAAACTTACTAATTAAAATATTCTTTTAATATAACTTATTAACGTAGTTGTCTATCGCAAGAGACACGCGAAATACAATAGTACATTACAGGTAATAGAATTTGAAAAGAGGCATAGAAGGTGCGCAATTTCGAACGTTATGTATCCAGTTTATAGATATAAAAGTACAAAACGTGTGCACTCTAATTTCGCGGCTCTCTCTTTTCATTCCTGTGGTTCATGTATAACTCATAGAAAGCACCTCTATACATAGAGACGCACAAAGAGCGAAAGTGTTATCATGCACACTGCGCAATTTTTGCACATCACCTCAGCCGGCATTCTCTACCGCTATATATGTGCTCATTTCGATGCTTATTCCGTTGTGCTTGTTGTCAATTTCATTTTTATCTGAAGAAACTTGCCGTTTTCAGTTTAACTACCAGCAAAGTTTTCGACTGTTTATGTAAATATAATACATTGAAGTCAAAATATGCCGTGTGATTTATTAGTTTTAATTTTAATCTGAACAGTTTTTAGTGTATTTAAAATTTGGACATAAATTTAAAAATACTATTGTTTAAATAGAGCTCACGCAAGTACTCGCCCGCTTGTACTTAGTGTCATCGTATGTTTTTCCTGATTCATCTTGTATTTTGAGCTGAAATTTTAACAAAATTTTCACCTGTTGTGAAAATATTACGTTAAAGCATTGTGTAATCTGTTAGTTTCATGCTGATTGATTTTTTGTGCAGTGATAAAATATATTATATTTGATGCAATGTATCATATTTTAAGGGGGTTAAGGGTATGTTTTCGAATGAAAATTTCATTTAAGAAAATTGAAATTCATCTATAATATTCTTTTAAAATGGTATAAAATATATTTAAGCTTTCCGTAAGGACAATAACTTTATTTTTGGCATAGAATTAGATAATTATGATTGATAAATGAGAACAGAGCGATTTATTGTTGTGTAAAAATGTGTTTCCTAATAGTCTAGCAGCTAGCTATCAAAGTCTAAAATAACGTTAACGTGGATAAGACTACATTCAAAAGGTATATAGTCTATAATCGATGTTTTTGCATGGCTCCTATTTAATCTATATTGTACAAACTGATAGGACCATACTATATATGCATAAGGCAATATATATTTCATCAGATTTCTTACAAATATTTTACCTTTTTTTCAGTCTATATTATAAAAATTTGCTGTGAAACGTTTGTGAACTATTAAGCTGTGTTTTTTTTATAAACGTCTGCGCTCGTATACACACTAGGTGTAGTTAAAATTACACATCAGTATTTTAGAAAAAGCTATCAGGTTCACTAAACAGAAAAAGAAAAGCTCAACAATTTAGTGAGGACCAAAAATATGTAGGTATGCAAAGAAATTGCATATATTTTTTATAAAAATACATTACAAAAGACACTACAACAATTGAGTCAAACGTTTTTGAAATAAGAACCCCAACGAGATTGGAAACTACTACAAATGAAAACTCAGCACTAAGCTCGCAGCTTACTCTCACCTCAGAATAAGATGAAACAATCTAATCCAAAATCTATTGTACGTATGAGGGAGCCGTCAAATGTTTCTCAATCACGGTTTGGCGTTGAATATTCTGAAAATTTTGGAACCTGAACTAAACCAACACTATCTTTCATCAGAAATTGAGAAGAAGTGAGTGAAATCAGAATAGTAATAATAATGAAGAACATTTGGTAAATATAGCTAATTCACCAAATTTTCATGACATTGGTGAATAGCCTCCTCTTATTCCTATAATATGAAACTAAATAATAACATTTGTGGCTCAGAATATTAATGATCCAGATTCTAGATTTCCTACGGATAAATTCAACGAACCAACTAACAAATCACAGATAAATCGAAGATTTTCATTATTTTATTGCACGAAGAAATTGAGTAACAATGACTGTACTTTGATACAAGAAATAGTGTTTTTTGATGCAAATTATTTGATGACTCTCAGTCACAACTAGGACAAAATAGGAACAATAATTGGAAACACATAGGTGAATATTTAAAGCAACTTGAGACCTCAATACACCATATTGTTAATTTTAGTTTCGGGCAAGATGCTAACAGAAATCTTCATCTGGGCAAAGAAATTGACACTAGCTTTCAAACTCAGATTTTAAAGGAATCTGAACATTGGAGAAAAGTAACACTTGATTTCAATGACTTTTTCTCTCTGTACATAATTTATCCTTTAGAGGAAGCTGTGGCAAGCTAGAATAGAAGAAAATTTTTAATTTTTTAGGCTTTGTTGAGTTCTTGGCCAACCACGATACAGTAATGGCTGAGCCTAAGCGACACCTTGGAAAAAGTATTCTAAATGTATTCATACAACTGTTAGGCAACAAAATTAAATCTGAAATTATTCAAAAGGCCAAAACTGCTAAATACTTTTCAATTCAATAACTCTTGACTATACATAAGACGTAAGCCCTCAAGAGCAGATGTTAATTACTTTTCAATCTGTCGAAATAATTGATAAAAAAGTCAAGGTTAAGGAGTGTTTTATTTCGTTATTTCCTGTGTTCGATACCACTGGAGAAGGTTTAACCAATACTTTTATGGATAAATTGGGGAAAAATTGCGGACTATACATGAGAAACTGTAGAGTTCTAGGGTACGATAAGGGCTCAAAAATGACAGGAAAGACTAAAGGAGTGTAAAATCGATCACAGGAAATGTTTATTAGAGCATTTATAAATAATTTTGCCACTATAGGCATGCCTAGGCTGCATGGATGGTTTGCGCCAGCCTTGAGTAGGCCTTTTGTACTGTATGCCTACATGTGTGGAAGAGCACAGGCTAAATAAACTGACGGAACAACTCCAAACTAAGGCTTGGAAATGAGGGAGGTGTGACCTTGAAATACCATAATGACAACTACGTAGGCTATTTTAGAGACTACCTAGAGTAGGAAGTCAGGACTGCTCACACTTGGCGGAAGTCAATGGTATTACTGACATGCATACAGTAAAATACTGTATATGGACTGGTGTTTTCAGCTTTGGTCCACTGCTTGGAGATTTATATGGGCAAATATATGCGTCTCTAGCAATGTCCACGTCCGTTATTTAGAAAGTCCGTTGTTGGGAAGTTGTTTCAACGTAAGAGCCAATGATATTTTGCCGAGAAAATATAAACTGTCCGTTATATATATAAAGAAGAATCCGCTATTCATTGGTGTCCGTCAGTGGAGATGTCACTGTAAACTCATTTCCGACATATCAACAACTGCTCATATACTCGCCTAACTCGTTATGATGGAGCTGCAACTAATATTGCGTGCTGACAGATCCCTCTATGCGTTTTCATTACACCACGTAATTAAGGTTTTTTTCTTCAAATACCATACACTCATCCCTCACCGAAATAATACGATGGGTAGGCAGTGTAACCTATTACGTTTCCATTACGCTTTATTGCTCTAGTTTGCAATTATTTAAGCTCCCTTTCCTCTAAACCCCCCCATATACCCCTTACCTCCTAGTTCCAAACAAAAGGTATTTAAAATATCGATTCTCGCATTAGGAGTTACAGCAAAATTCATCAGATGAAAATTGACAATAATTGCGCGTTGGGTATTTCCACCCCAAAATCGTGTGGTTGGGGGGTTTTTGTTTTCAGGAGCGAAATATTCTGCGATGTGTTTTCCCATTGCTCTTTTATCATTCTAGGGTCGTAGGGGTTGAAGAAGGGTAGGGGAAATGGGGTAAACTAATATTAGGAGGATTATAGAAAGGAATCCTTTTTCTACAATTAAAATAGATCTGATCGATTCATGATAACTTTAGTCATTTTGCTGACAGTCACAAATAATTTATTACTCAACAGTTCCATATTCATCCGCTTCGAAGATATGTTTCGTAACTTTGTGACACGTGATGGAGATGTATTATCTCCACTTATCAAATAAAAAAACAAACATTTTAAACACGAATTGATTAATAGCAATTTTCAGCAACTTTTTAAGGTTAAAAACCCATAGTTTTCGTGAATGAACTATATCAGATTTTGAATAATTTAGATATATAAATATACATGACTTTTTATATTCTATAATAAGGTTTAAATTATCGAATTAATAGAAGTTTTTAGAAGCGATTAGTGCGCTTGTATTAGACATAAACTAGCAGGAAACCTCGTTGTACGTCGATGATAGTTGCAAGAGATCCAAGGACAAGCTGTCTGGTCGCGAAGAGCATTCCATTTTCTATACTCGTATAGTTAATCAAGAGTCACAACACTGTGTGAATCATGAAAATGTCTTTACAATATTATTGGGCTAGTGTGTAGAGAAACTATTCATCGCAATAGTATAACACACTTAAAAACTAATGTACCTTGGAGATAAACACTTATAACTCTCATTTTATTAAGAATAAAACAACATGCAAATGAATTTACCATTCGGGTAACTATGCATAGTTTTCTTCTTATAAACACAAAATTTAGGGCCAGTTTCATAGTCAGACTTAGTACGCCTAAAGTGCGAGTCGATACTAAATACAAGACGTCACCTACCTAGAGCAAAATGGAATGGGCCAGTTTCGCATATGAAACTGACCCATTCCATTCATTTCAGGTAGGTGACGTCTTGTATTTAGTATAGCGCCGCACTTGAGGCGTACTAAATCTGACTATGAAACTGGCCCTAATACTACATGACCCACTTCAGTCTCCGAATGATCCAAGGCATCACTCTTGTATTATACTAGCCTGCTTAAGGTGGGAGAATCGGGGTTCAAATCCTGGTCGGGTCTAATGATGTTGTTTCCCACTCATCTTCCACGAAAATGCGGTTAGATTACTTCTAAAATGTATCTTTCCTCATCCTTACCCCATGAGCGTAGTTATCATATATCGTGTGATCTATAACATGAATGGTGACCTGGCGGTCCAGGGGTAAGGTGTAAGACTTCTGTGCTGGGGGTCCGGAGTTCAATCCTAGCTCCCGGCACAGATTTATCTGCTTGCCAAACCCTTCCTTCAGCTCTGACAATTGTGTATTGATCACAATATGTGGAATGCCAGGCCTCCACCGTGGTTCGGATCCCACGTCAAACTGTAGGTCCTTCATTTCATCTCACAATCACCCTACCATTATATATTAGCGTACGTGCGTACAACCCAAACGGTTAGTAAGTCGCGGTGCTAATAATAATATAACACGAATGGGTGGTAAGCCGCGATACTTAAAAAACATCTTATATACTTTTAGCCTGAACAGGCAGTAAAACCTGGTGATAAAAAAAACTAGATGCCCTTAAACATATTTGTCTTGGGTGTTATATTAATCACTATAATGGGTATTAACACTAAGATTGCAGCACTGAAACTTACTACATGTAGGATGCATATTATAGGTCAAGGATTTGATTCCGACAACAGCGTAACACCTATTTTGAGTACGATGTGAGATAATTTACTGTGTAACTTCCCATAATTTGTATTGTCCGGGCCATCCACATATTTAAACTAATGTATCAGGGAGGATAAATTAAGAATTTAGAGGAAATGTGTCCATATAGGGAGGGTGGAAAATCATATAGTAAAGATAACGTGAGTACACCCAGATGGGATTCGATCCCTTACCTCCTACTCATTGGCAAACCAGATAAGAGATATACGTCTTTATCCACGTGTCCTGCGAAAGTATTTAAAATTCTACTCAGAAATTTTGTTTTTTACAACACAAAACTAAATAAAACGCTATCTCATTTCAAACCGGAATTAAACCCTGGACCATTCTTCTAGAAGCAAAACCCATCTACCCTGTTCAAATTGTTCCCGCAGTAAAAAAATTCCCCTCTTTCCCCCTCTCTTACAACCAGACATCCATAAACACCTTCATAAACCAAGGCAGACACACGGACTGTAAGTAATACGTCCTTTCACGATCCGGCCTACAGTTTTATTTCCTTGACAAGGCCACAATCTCTCAAATTTCATACGCCTACACACAAACAAACACACACACACACACACATACAGGTTTTGTAATATATAACACGAAAGCCGAATTAAATTGTATTTTTATTCCTCTGTAGTTACGAGTCTAGAATAATAAATAAATGACAAAAATAACAAACTTAATGGGACTCAACCAGGAACGGAAGTTGGTAGCACCGTTGGTTTACGAGTTGTGCTGCCAATGAATTCTTGTGGTGGAAAAAAAAACCAATATATAATATATATATGTTGTTTGTCAAATAGGGTAGAACACGTACCACAAGCATGGCTGAACCAACCCCGCATATCATATATACAGGATGTCCAATGGTATTTGACCAATATTTACGTAGTTGGTTCAGCATAGTGACACATTTTTCTCTCGTTATATGTAAACTTCCTATCCACCATTTTAATTGGATCATATTTATGTTATAAGCGTGACTTGTTATAGTTACATTTTTCTTCTTTTGCAGAAAAAAGTAGAATATTGCAAGTTCATTTGACAGCAAAGTCATTCATGCATTTTTAAAAGGGGTGTGGGGGAGAGTAGTTTTATAAGAAGTGCAGCCAAATTAGCTTGGAGATAGGATGGTAAAACTTCAGTAATGAATAACACGTGAAAAACAACCCCTTCATCTGGGAGCATTTCATCCACGTTAAGCTCCTTGTAAATACAAATTGTGTTGAACGTTTAGTATGATTTTGGTAAGAACATTAAAAGCTAATTACTAAAGTTACTAAAAATATTTTAATATATTCATATAACAAGTCATGCTATTTGCAGCTGTCACGTTTGATTGATATTATCAATATCCTTAAAGGTGACCTGGTGGTCTAGGGGTAAGGTGTCGGACTTCTCTGCTGAGGGTCTGGGGTTCAATCCTCGGTCCCGGTAAAGATTTATCTGATTGCCAAATTCTTCCTTAACCTCTGACAAGATGTGTATTAATCACAACTTGTGAATGTGAGGAGTTCCAGGCCTCCACCGTGGTTCGGATTCCTTGTTAAACTGTAGGTCCTCCATTTCATCTCACAATCACTCTAACATTGCACATTAACGTAAGTGCGTATAACCCGAACGGGTAGTAAGACGCGGTACTAATAATAATAATAATAATAATAATAATAACAATAATAATAATAATAATAATAATAATAATTACTATAACAGTAACACAAATAATAAAGTGACATGTCGTCACTGTTGGCCGCAAAGAAATATGTTTGAATTTTCTCTACTGTTCTTCTTTCCAAAATCAGGGTATACTAACAATTAATATAAATGAGATGATACAATTGTACATAGTTTATTATCTAGCCCAGTGGTTCTCAAACTTCTTAGACACGTCGAACCTCTAACCAGGGAACAACGGACCCCTTGATGTAGGATAAATGATTACAAAAATTGATTTCCTTTTAGCACCACGTCTTACCAACCGTTCGGGTTATATGCTTAAGTAATAATTACTATAATGGGTTAGGAATTGGGAAAGTTAAATTTAAAGGACGTGAACCCACATTTGCGTAGAGGGAGAGTGGAAAAACATTTAGGAAAAACCACAACCAGTTCACCCGAGTGAGATTCGAACCTCGATATCCCCGTCCTCTACAGTCTAGCTCAACATGAAGATAGCGCGTTAGCTAACTACGCCAGTGAGGTGGGTATGATAGCCATAAATTTATAGTATTTATAGGAATAAACTAGTCATAATACATTTTTAATTTAAAAATAATTACAATATAAATGAAACTAAAATATATATTATATCTGTACATTTATGACCACTAATAATTTACGTGAAGAATAGAACTGATTATGTGACTCTAAAACATCACTGAAATCTGTATCACTTTTAGTGACCATCTCCTAAAGTCTCATTCCACACTAAGACAATTTCATTTCACCTTTTTTCACACCACAAAGAGCAGCAAAGGCTTGCTGGCACAAACAACTTGTTTGAAAAGGCATCGAATGATTCAGTCCTTATTTCTTAAAGTTATTTGTGCTGGGTGACAAGAAAACTTACATAAAAGTGATTTTCCAAATGATCCCCTCAAAGATGTGGGCATAAGAGGCGTGATCAACACCTCACTTTTCGGCTTCATTTTCTCGCCGGACTTTAATATGGGAAGGCATCTCCATTGTGTTTAGTACATACCAGCAATTTACCCGTTTATGTAAAGTTTTATAAGATCCAAAAAATATATAAAGTTATGTCACGGATTCCCTGAACGATCTCGGGGACCCCAATTTGAGAATCTCTGATCTAATATATTAAAGTAGTGGACAAAATTTCGAAATTTGTTTATTATTTTCTTCCCCCCAAAAAAATTAGATTTTTTTTTTTCATTTAGAGCCAATTTTGATCAATTTCAAATTTAAAAAAATATCTAGCTAAAATTAAAATTACAATTTTCTCTTGAGGTATGACTGAATAGCATCTAATTATCATGTTCGAACAAAATACTTCAAACCGTTTCGGCTGTGACCCTAGGTACAAACATACAAACATAGGTGCAGACAGAATCGTAGAGCCCAACTTTTAGAGTTCGAGGGCACATAAAAGTCAACATCCATCATAATCTCGAGGCTGAAAGTTTTCACGTCTATAATACTTTCTCGATATATGACTATAAAATAACTTATCCTATTATATATATATATATATATATATATATATATAT
>CABFWB010000397.1:4439-30496 GCA_902151455.1 Timema bartmani | reverse complement strand
CTGCCACCCTTCTTCCTCCCTCTTAAGACACCTCGGTCGTTATAAAAGCTCTCACACACACACACACACACACACTCTCTTTCTCTCTCTCTTAACAAAGTAATTATGACAAGAAACTTGCACCCTCCAATGGAGAGAGGAAATTCGTGTCTTAATTTCTTATTTTTCGTGTGTGTGAGCCAAAATACTTTTTTACTCTTTTTTGCTGGAGAGTCATTTTTTTATATTTCTGTCTTTGAGAGTAAAAGTTGGAATTCCGGCCAAATTAATGGTGTTCAATTGAGTTTAATTGGTCTCTATGAAATAAAAGTAAGCCCGATATTAATTAAAAAGTACCCATGACTCAATGGTTATGGAGGCTGACTGGTAAGATGAAGGCGCCCGTTGTTCGATTTCTTCAGAGATTTACTAATTTTGTCTGGATTAATCCGTATTGGTGGGTGCATGATTTCAATGTCAACCCCATTTAGTGTAGTTTACTGGTTACGTAAGGTGTGGGGTTAAAATACCGGCCTGGTGAACCAAAGAGGCTTTTTTACTAAATGGTCCCTCCCTCTCTATCCACGCAAATTCGGGAACATTTCCTTTAAAATACTTCATTTATCCTTAAACCATTAATAAACGACCAGTGAGACGTGGTGAGAAATTTATATGAGTAAGCTAGTATTTTCCTATTGAGTGTATTATGTATTATAACTTATAAGGTTGACAAGTGTAAATCTTACCATAAGATTCTGCCTTAAAATATGAGTGAAGAATGACCCTGGGCATGGGACAATTCCTGGATAGCTCAGTGGTAAGAGCATTGGCGTACTAAACCAAAGGTCCTGGATTCGATTCCCGTGTCCTGGTGTCATTTTTCAGTTTTCAAAATATGACATCCAGATGCGGCTAAATCCGTACTAAAAACAAATATGATAGCTTTGTCTATTTGATTCTTAATCTTACCATAAGCTCTACATTTATTAAGTATTCTGCCAATACTCCCCTTAAGTACTGATAATTTACATTTGGTGAAATCAGGCCCGGATTAACACTTTTGGGGGCCCTGGTCCAAGTATTTCATTATTTGATTTAAGAAATTATTGTCAATAGAAAATCAATGTTTTTTTTTATTAAAAGCCAACGGTACCGTCTGCAGATATGTAGTATTTCCGGTTTGCCGAAAGTAAAGGTTGCGTTAATTTATAAACACGGAATGTTGGACTCCACGTAATACCAGGCTACCAGCGCCTCTAGCGGTGCATATCGGGCATAGTAAATGAACAGACAGGGATTCAATAAGGGAATTTCTAGTTAAGTTTGGGATAAAATTTACGGAAAAACATAAAAATAATGAAATATTGAAGTATAATATTATTATAAAATAAATATGACAAGTCAAAGTGATTTATTGGCGGGGCGGATGGGGGCCCCTAATCCCAGGGGCCCTTGTGCATAGCAGAATTGGCACATGCCTTAATACGAGCCTGTTGAAAATTCCTGCTATAAACTCAATGGAAAATTTCAAAATAGAAATAAAAACAAAACAATGATATTGTATGGTTTTGGTAGAATAGGGGGTTTGTTTAGAAAATACAAACATATTTTGCTGTAATTAACATCAAGGTAATATTTTACTGTATTATTAGTACTATTTTAGCAGACTTTGATAGATCTATTGCTACACCCCACTCTACTATCTTTTATTTACGACCACAAATAATATAAAAGGGAGTGGGATTAAGCTAAGGAACACATAAAAAGGGAAATAATTTGCAAGATTTAATAACAACAATATGAATGGTTTATTCAAAGCAATAACAGCAGAGCAGAAAACTTTACATGGTCTCAAAAATCAAACTGAGGTATGTTTAAAATAAAAAATAAACAATAACTTCATATATTATTTAGCGCAGTTAAACTGAGGGAATGTTACAAAACACGTAACCTATCCTACAATCAAATGGATCAGTCTTGAAGAGACAGAACAACCCATAATGTTGATTTTAGTACAAACAATTATTGAAAATAATATTCACCAGGATATTATTTGATGAATAAATAAGAGCCTTATGGGCATCTTTAAAATATTACCAAAGTGTCTGGTTCACACCAATGAACGCAGACTTCAAAACGTTAATAATACATATTAAATATTTATTAGATATTTTAAAAGACACGAGAGTTTGGCTAACAGACTTTAGTCAAGCTCCCGCGGGATTATCTGATCTTGACACAAAACTAGGAAACGTCCTCAAGAACCTTACTTGTGAATAAAAAAGATAATACAATATTAGAAGCAAAGCATAGAAAAATATTTGAAAATATACTAATGTGAATTAATCTCATAGTTAATTTTATCGATTAGAAAAGTTACGTTACAATAATCAATATTTCAAAATACAAACCACAAAAGAAAGACTACCTTAAGATTTTCAATACAATTACTGGTAGCCATAATTTCAAAATGATTTGTATTTAATACGTCCAACACAAAATAAATGAATAATTGTGGCTATCTAAAAAAGTTTAAGTATCATAATAGACTCTAGCGCCCAAGTGGAGACAGACAAAATATGGAGTCTCATTTCAAAATATGTGTTCAGGTAAAAAAAAAAATTAGTAAATAGAAAAATTACGACGCCTGATTTGGCTAACACTAAAAGTTAAATTTAAATCAGAATCCAAAATATAAACTGCCATAATTTAATTCCGTAGAATATAATGCATGAAGGTTTATCCTGACATTGTCCAAGTCCAGGACAGAACTCCTCCATCAAGCGTTGAAATCGAATAGTCATTTTTGTATACACAAACATCACTCTTTATAGGGTTTCGTTGCTAGGGACGCAAGGTGCAGGAAAAGAACACTCGGTCGGTGACGTCCTTCTAGAAGCTTTCGACAGTCCCGTAGACCACTTGTTGTTAGAGCTCCATTCAACTTGCAAACCATTTCTTCAATCTCCTGATTTTGTGGATGTAGTTCACGTCTCTCCCATCAGAGGGCAGGTAAGCAATCTTCCTCTAGTCGAGGCAAATCCTGACCGGCCCATTTTAGTGTTACGTTGATCAAGTCGGTGTGGACGTCAGCTGTTGGAACCTCATAGCTCGCTCGGTCAACTCCCCGTACTAGGATTCTATAGGTGTTGGCCCGTCTTGGTGGTTGCTCTACCCAGAAGATACATTAGGTAAGTACATGAACAGTTTTATTTGTAGAGAGATTATTATTGCTTAATATTTTGGTTTATATTGTTCAGAATTGTTTATTATATTGTACCAAACTACGTGAGCTACAATAGAGAAGAGTACTACTGTAGGAATTTTATTAGTCTCGATACTATTTGGAGTGGGTAGTATGAATCAAAATAGAGTTACGCGTTAACGTTAAAATGGGGGTGGGTCCTATTGTAACCCAATGTTACACAATAAAAAGTAATGGTTACATATCACATTACTTGAAGTATGAATATTTAGAAATAAATTAAATAATTTTGAAAATCTCGGATGTCTTTCTTCCCACCAAAATCCTACCGTAGGTAAGCCTCGATGTTCATAGGAATATCCCTCTCTAAAGCACCAACAAAGATTGAAAGTCATTAAAATTTAACATTATAGAAATTTATTACTTGGTTTATTAAAAAAAAAGTTCATCTTTAAATTTATAAAATGCTTCCGATAATACTTACTTACGGATCACTGTCTAGTTTATCTTTCCATGATTAATAAAAATAACTAAGAAAGTAATTTACAGGTGTAATGTAACTTACAGCTGTTGTTTTTATTACCACCATAAGTTTCCAGTTTTCAAAAACGAACCTCCTAAGAAAATATGACTGTATTTATTTATATTAAGAGTAAGCAGAACACTAATGAGCCAGCTGTTACGTGCCAGAAAAAAACAACACATAGATTAGAAGAAAGTTGAAGTTCTTACTTTCTAGCCTCAATGGATCACACATAAGTTACATGTGAGTCACATATGTTGTGTATTGGTCCCCCATACAATAAAACTAATTAATGGTTCGCACAATCACGTTTGGTGGTAATTATCATCCTCGCAGGACGAATAATTAGGAGTAACGTGCTATAAGGAGCTATGGAGAAGAACAGAATTATTACTCCTGTTGCATCGACGGATTGATTTATCGATTCGTTTTGAAGTATCTCTCGCTCGGGGCTGAACGAGTTTGGTCTAGTTTTGAGAGTATGTATCAAGGACTTGCTGGTATAGTTTAGTGCTGAATACATGGGAAACATCTACACTGATTATCAGGCTAACAAATACTGGTTTGCTGGTACAATTTAGTGCTGAATACATGGTCAACATCTACACTGATTATCAGGCTAACAAATACTTCTTTCTGGTACAGTTTAGTGCTGAATACACGGGAAACATCTACACTGATTATCAGGCTGACAAATACTGGTTTGCTAGTACAGTTTAGTGCTGAATACACGGGAAACATCTACACTGGTTATCAAGCTAACAAATACTTCTTTCTGGTACAGTTTAGTGCTGAATACATGGGAAACATCTACACTGATTATCAGGCTAACAAATACTTCTTTCTGGTACAGTTTAGTGCTGAATACATGGTCAACATCTACACTGGTTATCAGGCTATTGAATACATGGGAAACATCTACACTGGTTATCAGGCTAACAAATACTTCTTTCTGGTACAGTTTAGTGCTGAATACATGGGAAACATCTACACTGGTTATCAGGCTAACAAATACTGGTTTGCTAGTACAGTTTAGTGGTGAGCTGAATACATGGTGAAATACTTGAACTAGTGACCAGACTAACAAGAACTGGATTGATGGTACAGTTGATTACAGTCATAACAACAACTATTTTAAGACAAACTTTTTAAAATTTGGAGGCATATAAAACGTCCAGATCCATCTTAATTGTGAGGGCAAACTTATCCCAAACGTTTGCACTCCAAATAAATTGGTAAGTTATCATAAATCATGAATCAAACACTAAAAGAAAAAATTCAGTTCTACTCTTTCTGAAATAACGACGAAGCAAGAAGGGGACTAATAATCCTGATACCTGTTTCGGTGACCTTATGGTCTAAGGCATCATTCTCGCAATGGGCTGGACTGCAAATGGTGGGGAGATCGGGGTTTTAATACCGGTAGGGTGTACTGAATGTGTTTTTTTTTAATGTTTTTTTTTTACTCTCCCTCCACGCAAAAGCGGGTACATTTCCTGAAGATTCAACCTCCCTCATCCCTAGCTTATTAGTGTAGTTAGTACATAAGCGTATAGCCTGAACAGGTAATAGGACGTGGTGCTAATTTTTTTTGTCGCTGCTTGGTTATTATTACAATTTCTATTACTACCCCTGACTGATACGGAGGGGTGGTGGAGCAAGTTTTCTCTTTCCGAACCTCATGCCAAACATGCTTTTTGATTTCAGCCACCATATTCTCATTGGTGGGTACGTGGGTTGAGGCGTCATCACCTCATCTAATCTGGTTTATGGTGATTTAGAGAGAGGTTGGGGTTTGAACTCTAAGTGGATGCAATTAAGTTCTTTTCACCTAAATAGTTTTCCACTCTCTCTCTCTCCATAAAGAAATAAATAACAATTTAGTCAGCAAACCCTCAGTAGTTGCGTTAGGTTCGCACTGTACTTGGTCACTGTATGATCGGGAGGATGAGGTTCAAATCCCATATAAGTGGATGAAGGTAAGAAAGGTGTGATTTTCCCATCCTTTTTCTAAGAAGACCATGTGACTATACTTTCCCAACTTTGGTATGGATACGTGTGTGTGTGGCGCAACACATCGGTGTTCCGTGGGAGTTGTAGAGTAATAAAAAAAAGACGCTAAAAGATTTGAGGAATAAAAATACATATTTTTAAAATTCATCATCAACACTATTTTCTTGTAAGGAACACAATAATAATTTTAACTATTGAACTTTTGAATGCAATCTTAATATATTTATTTTAATGATTACATCCATCCTTAAGAAACTGATGATGTGCCTTGACAATTTTAGCGCCTTGTTCAGTGTTCTGTGAGTTAAACAATTTGAAAATCGCTGGTTTAGGTCGTTGATATTCCTTGTGTAAGACAAGGAAATAAAATTAAATGATTCTGGTCCGACTGATTTGATCATAAACACCAATCACACAACGACCACTTATCTGCAGTTTTGGCCTCATTTAAGGGCCGAGTCTACGTGGAAAATAATAACTTCGCTCCAGCTTCATTGGCAGCATAGTCTAAGGCGCTACTCTCATATTAGACTAGACTGCCGATGACGGGAAATGGAGGCTCAAATATCAGTTGGGTGTATTGGGGGTGGTTTTTCCAAAAGGGTTATACACCCTCCACGCAAATGAGAGTAAACTTCCTCTAAATATAACTTTTCTCATCCATAAAATATTAACTTAATTAATAAATAAGCGTATAGCCTGAACGGGTAGTAAGATGCGGTGCTAAAGAAAAAGCTTCCCGGCCAGCCATTTGACTTGGTTTGTTTCCCCCCCTCCCCCCTGCACTCAAGTCTGTGCGGACGTTCCATAAAGCATTGCCTGCGCTTGTTTAGGAATGTACACTCCTGACTCGAGTCGAGTTCTATAGTGTATCCTCTATAGAGTTGAGTGATCATCTTCTTTCCAAAGTACCTTTGTAAAGGAAAACAACTATGTAGCGCTTTCTTTATTTTTTAAAACCTGGTTGCAACCATTTGTTCACGGCTGCTAACACCATCATTTGTAACGTGTCAGTATGAAATATATGATAATTTCTGATATTATATAGCTGGTATATTTTTCAACGTATACTCTAAGGCTTTTGTATTTTGTATTTTGTATTTTGTTGTAGTTTCGCAACCAATTTCACATTTAATTCATCTTCTTGAAGTACTGAACGTATTTACATCGACAACACTATTTCTTTTATAATAGAATGTTCTTATACTAGTTATTTAAAAGACATATTGAAAAGTGATGTTTTTAAACTCGCAACAAAACACCAAAGTGAATATAATCCTATAAAAATATCTATAAACATTTTCTTGCGGTAATTCTTTTCATCAAAAAACGCTCTTCAGACATTTTTTTTTGATGCGAGGCAATTTTTATGCAAAATAGATCCTTTGAGAAACATTTTCTTTCCATACAAGCTATTTTTCTCTTACCTTTTCTCTCTCGTTCTTCTACTCCCTTTCAAAGTGTTATTAATTAGTAGTGTTACACATTATTTAGACTCGTTTTTTTTTCCTCTTTGACTTTTAATGATTAAACTTGGAGTAGCTTCATTTAACAGTACGATAATTAATAGTTTAATATATACCTCACTTTTCAATTATCTTCAAAAGTTAATTCGTTATTGAATAGACATTGAACGAAAGGGTAGCATCTCATACCAGTCACATTTTTGCCCTAATTATTTATATTTCTTTCTGACATTTCAGCTCATCCCCCAACTTAAGACAAATTTAAGGGAATGGTATGAAAGAGATACAATAACATTCAGGACAAATTTAGAATATCTAACCTAAATTAACACGCACAAAGAGGCAACTTTCTCAAATACTGTCGCTTTTATTTCTATTCGAATTCAATAATTTGGAATTATTATGCCCCGAAATAAAACTAAATTTCTAACATCCAGTTTTTTTCCTGCTGCGCAAAATACAACACTTATGTTAATCCTTTTGTTCGTATGGATATATATTTAAACTTATTTTAGCGTTCCATGTCATAGAGTAAGACAGAGTAAGGTAGAATTTGGAGGAAGTATACCCACCTTTGGGTGGAGGGAGAGGAGGAAATAATGTAGGAAAACACATTAGTATATTTGGTTAGAATTCAAGTCCCGACCTCCTACGTCGAAAGCAAACCAAATAAGACGATACCTTAACCTTTCGAAGCTAATTATATAAGTTTGAATTAGATATTTGTTTTAATCATGCGTGAATAAATAATTGAATATTCAAAAATTTGTGTATTAGCTTTTATTTACTTACATACACGACTACACGGGTAATAACGCCATATAGTGTCCTAGTAGGTAAAGTATGGGTGTAAGAACGTATGCACGCTTGAATTTCCTTCAATTTTACATGCTTATTTTGTGTAAATACGTCCTTGTAGTAAGATAATTTACTTACTTACTTTATCTATGTCATTAGGAACTCTAAAGTTCATTGCCACACACAAAAGTACGCCACCTATCCCTATCTAGAGCTAGTTCTATCTAGTACACCTCATTACACCCTATCTCTTTCCGGTTCATTCTAATTCCATCCTCCCATCTACGTCTAGGTTCTTCCCAATGGTCTCCTCCCATTTGGTTTGACAGTCAATACCCTGAGCACGGTTCTAGATTAATCCATTCAAGCTGTATGTCCTGCCTACTGTAATATACCAGACTTGATTATCCTAACTAAATATTGTGATGAGTGCTAGGTATGTAATTCATCATTATGTATCCTCCTAATCTTTCCAGTATCTTCTTCTCTTTTGATTTTAGCACCACGTCTTGCTATCTGTTTGGGTTACACGCTTTAGTACTAATTACGTTAATGGATTAGGAATTGGGAAGGTTGAATTTAGAGGAAGTGAACCCTCATTTGCGTGAAGGGAGAGTGGAAAACCATTTAGGAAAATCCACCCCCAGTTCACCCGACCTATATTCGAATTTAAATCTCCCCGTCCTCGGCAGTCAAGCTCAACACAAAACTAGCGCGTTAGCCAACTACGCCACCGAGGCGAGTATCTTCCTAAGCATCTTGTTTTCAAAAACTATAATTTTTTTCGTCATGTAAGGTTAGATACCATGTTTCACAACTAAACAGAAACACCGGTAAAACTATTGCTTTGTACACTTTTTGAGTTTTACATTCCTGGAAAGCAGGCGAGATGTCAACAACTTACTTACAAGGTAATAGCTTATTTTACCAACTGTATTCTTTTCCTAATCTCAACTTAATTTAGTTATTGCTAGTTAAACATTTTCCTAAATATTTAATCTCATTAACCATGCCAAATGAATAGTAGGATAACTGTAGAAATAAAGTTACCATTAATTTTATAACGCTACCTGATTCGATGGTTGCCTGGTTTGAGGAAAGGGAAGCCGCACTATTCATCTACAGTAAATTTTGCCAAAATACGATGGTACGCCAACCATAGAGAGGTAGATTTATATATTTCGATAAGAACGGTTAATCTTTTAGTTCTCCCCTACCCCCAGTTATTTGAGGTATTTAACGTGTAATTTTTGAACAGAATGATTGTGAATCATCACACGAGAATTTCTATGAGCGAGGACCAAAGAGCCTACCAATTTTGCCAGAAAAGGTATTTTCACATACCTTTAAGGATTCTTATACATGCCACAATCAACATGAGGCCAACGGCTTTACTTCTCCTCTGAAAAAAGCTGTGCTTAGGATTTTTATCACTCAAGAAACATATGTCAACCTCGGCTAGATTTGAACCCACCAACACCGGGTCCTGAGGCGAACACTTTACCCCAAGTCCACTGAGGTCAACATTTTTTACATTATAGATAATTATTGATAAGGTTTTTTCTAAAAAATATAATCCATTTTATAGTAGTTTACTGATTACTTGGCCTTGAAGATTGAGTTCAAAATGAGTATCTGGGAATAGCTTTTCGTGCTAAATAAGAATACTTTTCTACTTTGGCAAACTACAAATAATTTTAGAATATTTAACAGGGAAAATATATTTGAAAATTTAAAAATTATTTGAAATATTTTGTTTAAAAGTTCATATATAAAGAGTATGATTAACAAGATGATGTGTTTGTTTTTAGGAGGAAAACTAACTTAAGGGTAGTTTAATGAATACCTATTTTTGGAAATTTTTACAATATGAGAATGTTTGGACTATTGTGTCGTACAATTTTTTCTTTATCACCTCGTCTTTCTATACCTCAGTTTTATCTTCTGTGGTGCTGACTGACAGCTCACAGCTGACTTCTGACGGCTTTGAAAAGCTACCAGACCAAATTATGTATCCCTACGCCGAACCATATGATCTGCAAAAAACATGTCTTTAGCAGTTGTCACTTCTAACAGTCAAAATTTAGGTATATACCTAAATGTTGACTGTCAGAAGTCAGCTGTGAACTGTCAGTCAGCACCAAATAAGCTGTAACCTGGGTGTAGCCGCTCGGGTTATACGCATGCGTACTAATTGCACTAATGTGTTAAGGATGACTTGAAGGGAGTGTACCCACATTTAGGAAAAACCACCTTCAGCACCCGCCCAAGATTTGAACCTCGATCTCCCCATCACCGGCAATCCAGTCTATTGCGAGAGCGATGCCTTATACCGTGCGATCACCAATCTGGTCATGACATGAGGGAATGAGTATTCTTTATTTCAGTGAGTATTAAAGTTCTCTAGGGCAGAGTTTTTCAAACTTGGTTCCGCCATAGTTATCTCAGGCTTTGTGAGTCAGTTTTGGAATATTTTTTTTTTACAGTATTAAATAGCATCAGTAATTAGGTTTGCCAATTTTTTCAAATATGAATAAAGAATATTTGCCAAAGGCGCAGCCAGAACATGTGATGTTTTCCGTTTCTTTAATAGTTTTATACTTGTAAAATTTAACTGTCACTATTGAATATTTATAATATTAGAATAACTCTTTTATAAGGGCTCTAGAATGTCTTTTTTCTAGTACAAGGGCTTCTTCAGTCTAAAAAGTTTATAAACCCCTGCTTTTGAAGATTAGAACAGTGCTGCTCTATATTTTCAATCCCGTGTGAGACAGCGTGTTGCAGCTCACCATTATTCACAAGTTTACCCACAAGCAACTACATATTCCGTTCCAACTAAAAAGAAAGCAGGGGAGAGAGAAGTCCAATTAAAACTCATCAGTCACCGGAGGTACTTTACAGTTCATTTGTTGGAACATTTTGGTCCATCTATCCAGACTTGGATAACACTGATGGCCACGAAAAGAGGGCTAATGAATTAGATTTATGGCTGCCCGTCGGAATAATTTTTTTTAAAAACTTTTTCCGTTGTTTGTCATATGAATATAAATATATTCTAAAGTGAAATAAAAAGAACATTAAAATTAACTAAAATCAACTAATTTAGACTTATTTAAACAATTTTAATATAATTTTAGTAACTTTGCACGAAATAAAAAACGTAATAATAAAATATAATTTTGTAAAAAATTACTGGAGAAAAATTATATTTGAAGTATTAGCTAAACAACACTGAAAACCAATAATTAATGTTAGCGGGTGCATTAAGTACCCTGAATTAGGCTCTCTTTGTAGTTATGGTTCAGTTAATTCCCAGAAGCAAAGCTGACAGCATGAGTTCAGTTTTTTTTCTAAACTATGGATTGGGGTTCAAGGTCCTAGCTAAGGTTCGAACCGTATCCGACTTGGAGTCACCTGACAGCCTTTGAACGAGATTCATTGATGAGGAACAGAGCTACTCCTGCATCCTAATTCAAATAAGTAATGGACAGTCAAATTAAACAAATAAAATAGAGAAGGATTAGCCCATGGCTTTGTCACACAAACCTACATATTTTATATAGCTATAGTTGGATTAAAAAAAACATAAATAATTTATTAACTAGCTTCAAGTAGCCTTCGTTGCCTTGTTAAGGTTAGTGTCTTAGCGGTCTTAAAACATTTCTTTGGATTTAAATTTGAAATTTCTTCTTGGTGATACATCTCGATGCAAAAAGAAATGACTTATTAGGTTTTAATTGGTAATGAAGATACCAGCAACGGTTATCACGTGGTTTAAGGAATCATGTTCACAACTGTGTAAAAGCACAAATGAAAGTTTTTCTAAAGTACGTAGATTCTTGCTAAGTTTACAATTTCTATGTTTCTTTCTTTATTAGCTACTCAAATAGGTGGTCACGTGGTCTAATGTGCCATGCTCACAATGAATGTAAATTTAAATAAATGGTACGGCGCACCGCACAGACTTTCTCTCTCTTTCTATAAACTCGTAAGATTTCTGAACGGAATAATGTACATTGTATCATCACCACTCCACAAAAGAACACGCATAAAATAATATACAATGATATAGAATCAATGAGAAAAGAGGCGCATCTTTGTCCACCTAAGAACATTTCAAACAGTTTAATGTCTTCCACAAGGGTCAACACTTCGTATTAAAATTTCGATTTCTGGTTAAAATTTTAACATTTTATAAGGTGTTGCAGATCTTCAAGTCATCGCATTGATATTTAATTATTCATTTATACATTTTGACCAATAAAAAATGTAAATATTGACTATTGAGTCTAAAATGGAGATAGATCATTGCTATGCAAACATTTCTCCTAAGAGCTTTAAGGAAAAATAACATACTTTTTTAGATACTTATATTTAATTACTCTATGGCATTGGAGAATTATTGCGTTAAGACTTAAGTAGTATATGTTTACAACTAAAGCTCACAAAATTGTATTAATATATTTGCAAATATCTCAGAAACTGTTGCTTTTATAAAAATATATGTCAAATAAAAGTTTTTTATTTCTAATAGTCCTACAATTTTGCAATGATAAGTTGTTTAGTTTCTCAAATAGTTGTGGAGATACGGAAATTAACGCTTCTGTAAAGTACCCTAAAAATCATTTTCATAGGAAAATGAAAATAGCCAGTTTATTTATAATCTTAATCAACGCCTAGATACGAATTTTAATCAAAATCGTTTGAGCAGATTTTGAGAAAACCAAATTTTTCTCTTTTCGCCCTTCAGTAAACTACCCTTAATTTTAAGTTTTTATAGACACACAGACAGACGGCATTGCAAAGACTATTTTTTAGGGTTCGGGGGGTCATGAGACGTCGACATCCATCAACATTTCAGGTTAGTTTTTTTTTACGGTCGCAATACTTAAACTTTAATGTCCAAAAAGTTAAAAAAATTCATATAATTGCGTATAGATTGAAAGTTATTGATTTTATAAAAATATGTTTCGGATAAAATATCTGTATTATAAATATATATACATATTTGTAATGCTAAGTAATTTCATATCTCAAATAGTTTCGGAGCTATTATAAAAAATGTTAATTTACGCATCAGACCGGAGCCCTTAAAGCCATTTTGCCGAAATATTGAGAGTAGCCATTTTGTTTGGAATATTTATTAATGTTCATAAATGAAATTTAATCAAAATCGTTAGAGCCGATTTTGAGAAAATCGACTTTTTCTCTTTTTGCCCTTCAGTAAACTACCCTTAATTTTAAGTTTTAATAGACACACAGACAGACGGCATTGCAAAGACTATTTTTTAGGGTTCGGGGGGTCATGAGACGTCGACATCCATCAACATTTCAGGTTAGTTTTTTTTACGATCGCAATACTTAAGCTTTAATGTCCAAAAAGTTAAAAATATATATATAATTGCGTATAGATTGAAAATTATTGATTTTATAAAAATATGTTTCGAATAAAATATTTGTATTATAAATATATATACATATTTGTAATGCTAAGTAATTTCATATCTCAAATAGTTTCGGAGCTATTATAAAAAATGTTAATTTACGCATCAGACCGGAGCCCTTAAAGCCATTTTGCCGAAATATTGAGAGTAGCCATTTTGTTTGGAATATTTATTAATGTTCATAAATGAAATTTAATCAAAATCGTTAGAGCCGATTTTGAGAAAATCGACTTTTTCTCTTTTTGCCCTTCAGTAAACTACCCTTAATTTTAAGTTTTAATAGACACACAGACAGACGGCATTGCAAAGACTATTTTTTAGGGTTCGGGGGGTCATGAGACGTCGAAATCCATCAACATTTCAGGTTAGTTTTTTTTACGATCGCAATACTTAAGCTTTAATGTCCAAAAAGCTAAAAATATATATATAATTGCGTATAGATTGAAAATTATTGATTTTATAAAAATATGTTTCGAATAAAATATTTGTATTATAAATATATATACATATTTGTAATGCTAAGTAATTTCATATCTCAAATAGTTTCGGAGCTATTATAAAAAATGTTAATTTACGCATCAGACCGGAGCCCTTAAAGCCATTTTGCCGAAATATTGAGAGTAGCCATTTTGTTTGGAATATTTATTAATGTTCATAAATGAAATTTAATCAAAATCGTTAGAGCCGATTTTGAGAAAATCGACTTTTTCTCTTTTTTCCCTTCAGTAAACTACCCTTAATTTTAGGGGTAGATATCCAATTCCAAAAACCCCTCGGGGCAACCCTATGAAAACCCTAGATATCAAGTTTCAGCTCAATCGGTAAAATAGTTTAGGCTCTAGTTGGAGGTACAGACAGACAGACAGACAGACAGACAGACGGAAATTCAAAAACCACTTTTTCGGATTCAGGAAGTCATGAAACGTCAAAATTCATCAAAATCTCGAGTTCGATTTTTTTGACGATCACCATACTTTCTCTACCTGTAAGATAGAGAGAAAGTAAAAATAATAAGATGAATGTGTTCATACTAAATATTTACCAAAGTACTTGAATATTGAACTTTCTTGGTTATTTGGTTTAAAGGTATGCCTACCCAAACCATTGTTTACGTGATTTAAGACATTAGGTTCATAATTTAGAAATTAAAAAATATACGTCATCCTCACACCTTGTGGTAAGTATTTATGCCAAATTTGAGTACTATAGGTTCTTTGACTTTGTAGTTCAAGTGTTAAAACACACACAAACGGACAGTCAATTATATTTTATTTATATGATGATGACTGTAATCTGAGAAAACTAGTTTCAAAACTGAGATTTTAAGAAAACAATCCCGAAAATGAAACTTTCAAAAAAATATCATTTCAGTAGAATTTCTTCGTGTTCAAGGTTATAGTGTGAGATTGTTCACGGTCAAAAATATGTGAATGATTTTAGCTCTTGAAAACTGTATCTTTATGGGAGAAATTAGTGACTTTAATTTAATGTTTTTTATAATCTGTAATATTTTTGAACCCTGCTGTTCTTAACAGATCTAATCTGTGGGTGGGGTAGGGATGATTGTATACTTTATATATCAAACCTAACATAAATTGTGCTGTACGGCACGGTGTTTGGAATTGCTGAGGTGCCCATATATCGGGTATACAATCTTGTACACCTAATGTGGCCTCTAAACACGAAAATATGGAAAAATTTGAGTTAAATTAACCAGAGGAAAAAATAAGATAATTTCAAGAAACAGCTTTTATGATAATATCGTAGACTTACATGCATATTTACCAAGGATCGTACCCTGTTTATTGATATGTTTATTCCGAATAGAGATAGATTTAAAGATAAACCATTTAAATTGTTGTGACAATAATCTTTAATTTTTTTTAGAATAAAAATATAAAAAAAATCCAAAGAATTGGGACGTGATTACTTTTGGTCTGTAAAATATGACATTCCAGGCTGAAAAACCTGGACAAATCAGGGAATATATCATATCTACACAGGGCTTACATGTGGGGCCCACTTCAGGAGTGGACTTGGGACACATAAACCATAAAAAAAAATTCAAAGAAGGTCTTATCTGACCTTGTTCCAAGCTATAGCCAATTTTGATTTACATTTTTGCGTAATATAGTACAATTTTATCAATTTTTGCCGCAGTAAAATATGTTTGTATTTTCTAAAAGTACCTTTCTACGAAAATCGAACTGTGATATCACTTTAGTTCTATGTAATAAACAATAAAATTTGTGTAAAGCTCAACTTTTGTCATGGAAACATAAATTGAAGCTTTCCAAACAAAACGAATTCCTAATAACGCACTAATTCGTTCCAATTCCCATCCACTCACGATCAATAAACATGTATTTTTCTTTTTTAATAACAAGTTTTCATGTTTCACTTTGATTCGACGGCTGCAACTCCATTACGAAACATTCCCCACGTCATATCGATTATTGTTTTTACAGGCACTTAAAACACAAGCGGGACTCTGAGAGCCTTGGACCAACGACTGAGTTTAGATTCATGCATAGCTAATAAAGAATAGAGCATAGCTTACAATGTTCAATCCAAAATAAAAATGCAACCACCAACCGTGAAACATGATTACTAAAGTTTGACTCAAATTAATTGATTATTTTATTTCAATTTCTTGTAAATAAGTTTTCTAAAAAAATATTAATTTTAAGAGTTCACTAAAAAATTTGCGTTCATTAACTGGAAGGCTATAATTTGATATATAAAATTAACCCAATTTAATAAGTAGAAATTGTACCATTAAATAAAATTCGATTCTTTCTTTGGTTATGATTTTTTTTATTGTTATGAATATTGGGGTAGACCTACCTCTCAAAATCAGGGGGGAAAACTGAAATACTTCTGGTATTTTTCTAGACATTGACGCTAAAACAAGGATACTTCGTTGGTAACAGATAAGTATTGTTATATTAGTACCAAAAGATATTTCGAACATGAACAGAAGCTAAAAGTTAAATTAACCTCATGAGATATGCACCATTCATTATGTTTCGGCTGTGAACCCTATAATTAGAGTTAAGGTGTTTAAAATTATTACTCTTAATGTGCTATGCATTATTCGTCATTAGATATGCGTCATGCACGAATCATAAAACAAGCCTTAGAAGAACTCTGAATCAGTCGAGACACCGACCATTTTTGCATCGGGTATAAGCTTACAGCTAAAGGAATTAGCTAAGAACCCGTTTTGGTGGTTGAATGCTCCAAGGCTGGGGTGGGCAGACCTAGCACCAATTGCCATAAGTGGCAAATCAGCCATAGCTGTGTGGTGAATTGGGATTCCCCCCCCCCTCCCTCACACAGTAAAATAAGCTTTTTCTTGACGGCGTGTGCTGGTTGCAACTTGATATTTCCTGCAAGTCCTTGGAAGAAATCCGCTTTATTTATGAGTCATTGACGCAACAATGCCATCAGATGCTCCTTACACTCCCCTTCCCAACACTAAGTTTCCTCTCTGCCTTTATTTGAGTTTAGACTAGGGATGGACGTGAATGGAACGGCAAATAAGTTAAAATATCGTGTTCGGAAGCGGGAATAGGAAATTATAAAAACGACAGTCTAGAAATAATTTTAGATTAAGGGCCAGTTTCATAGTCAGATTTAGTACGCCTAAAGTGCGAGTCGATACTAAATACAGGACGACACTCACCTAGACCAAAATGGAATGGGCCAGTTTCGCATATGAAACTGGCCCATTCCATTCAATTTCAGGTAGGTGACGTCTTGTATTTAGTATAGCGCCGCACTTGAGGCGTACTAAGTCTGACTATGAAACTGGCCCTAAGTTTATTTTGATCGTTGCTCGGAATTATATTTGCTCGCAAGTCGTTGACCTTGTAGTTGAACATGCAAAGATACGCCTATCTTTCCATCGCTCCTTAACACACACACTTGTTGAAACAGTGTGTGTTGTTTTAAAATGTTAGATTGAGCAACCCAATTTCTCAATGTTGACATTGTGTGGCGAATTTCTCTTCTAATTCCCCACACCTGTGGCTACATTGGAAAATATGTTGGCCACCTCTGGTCTAAAGCATCACTCTTGCAAAATACGACTGCCGATGACGGGGAATTAAAGG
The DNA here is from genome assembly GCA_902151455.1 of Timema bartmani. Lineage (NCBI taxonomy): Eukaryota > Metazoa > Arthropoda > Insecta > Phasmatodea > Timematidae > Timema > Timema bartmani. The sequence continues at coordinate 12,947 of CABFWB010000397.1, read as the reverse complement.
TTTGCATACCGGTAGGGCGTACTGAGGGTAGTATTTTATAAATGGTTCTCACTCATCCCTTCAATCAAATGCGGGTACACAATATTAGCGTTATTAGTACATAATCATCTAAATCGAACGAGTAATGGGATGTGGTGGTAGATAAAAGAGTTAGCTCGGTTTTCGCGTGTTTTTCTGACATGCGCAGCTCTTTGACCAGGGAGTTCAGAATTAGCTTACGGTGACGGATAATGGAGGTGGTTTTCCCCTACCCTCACCATATACACTCGGGTGAAGTTAATTTTTTTAAAATCATCTTCCTTCTAGTTTCTATGCTTCATTTAGGGCTTTATGTATGGCCCAAATGGGCAGGAAGACACATAGCACAAAACAAAAAAATATAAGACCCACTTTTTCTCAAGAGTCAACACTCTTATAACTTGACCAACTAAAAATCTCACGTTGGTGGTCTTCTGGCCTAAGGCGTAAAGATCACCATAGGTAAAGGTTTGAATCTCAGCTGGGTGCACTGGTAATTGTTTCCCATCCCTTATCCATGTCAATTCGGGTAGATTTTCCATAATTTACCCTCTTAACCTCTATGCCTTAGAATATGTTACTAACAGCCTTGATGTTGAATGTACTAATTTTGAAACAACACTAGACTAAAACTAACACGACAGCCTTGCGCTCAGGCTCTACCACTACCATTACCTGCGTTTATTGTTCCATCTCCAGTCGCTTTATACGCATGCGCGACACATACTGGCTTTGTATTCATCGTTAGAGTGAGAAGGAGAAAGCAGAGTTTCACTCGTGCACATGTTGACATCAAACACGGCCGTATTTACGCCCCTATCATCATTAATTACCACCAAACATTAACTAAGTACATATTATTAACAACGTACGCTAAGGTTTTAGTTTGTTTGTTAAAATAGAACTAACCCGTTCGCTTGCGGACAGTATTAACAATGACAATCAATACCTGTTACTTTTTATCATGTGTTCTCATCCCCACTTTTTTTTTTTAGTTTTCGAATTAATTTCTCAAAGTGTTTGTTGTTTCACGATGAATATTTAAAAATAAACTATATTTTGGAATAATTCTTGCCTGATTTGTTTTCAAAGGGCCTACATTCAAAAATAAACGTTACATGGAAAATTACAGATTAACGCTGCTAGAAACTAGATGAAAATGTTTTAAAAAATACATGTAACTATCATTATCATTGACATGGATGGTAAGTATGTACGGTATATGTATTTCTTCTTCAATACAACTCTTTTAAACACAATTTCCTGGCAGTCACATTAAAAAAAAATAGCTTAATAAAATGTCTAAATATGTTAAAATATATTTTAACATATTTGGATTGCTCTTAAGAATTTGACTTTTTTTTTTTTTTGATAAGCTATAAAATTGGTTATATACTTAAAATATCATAAAATTGTTGTCAACCTACAAGTACCTATTTTTATACGAAGCTTTTGAAACAATTTTGGCGTTTAAATAGTTGTGGAAAACCAATTAAACTTTGCAATGCAATATTCAGTAGCCTTCGTTAGTGGTATTCAAGCTGGGTTGCTCGAGGACATCTTAGGGGTTATGTAAAATGATATATAGGGCCTACATCTATATACTTTAATATGGTCTATATATATGCATATCTATCTTTACATGGCCTATATACATCTGGCCTATATTTATTTATATGGCCTACATATTGTATCTATTTGGGCAGCTAGTTTCATTTTATACCCCATAGTGTGCTGAAGCGTGCCTAAACACTCAAGCTCTATATGTACAGAGCTTTACCTAAGCACTATAGAATGGGATTAATATTATTCCTAATACTATTTTCCACTTCTTTAAACCATGAAATGAACCTACTTCAAAATATTGTTGGGGCAAAACTCCTTCATACTTCCTATGCATAGTTTGCACTATGCACTAACTATTTTAGAGATAAAAATCTGAAGAGATATTTTATCTGAAGGTGCGCGAACAATAATGGTTGACTACCACTGCTACGTGATTTAACTTGATCAGCACTTAAGAGGCATAGAGTTAAGGAGGCACCTATCAGAGTGCTGAGACGGGGGTGTTGGAAGTTTGGTGCGATCCGGGAGTACCCTAGCTTAATTATACAGGTTGTTTCTATAGTCGGTATCGGTTCGATCACCTGAGGTGATGGTTGTGAAAGTTGACGAAATTATTACAACTAAGCGTGGCAACGCGTGTATTGTATTGTCACGGATGATTTCAAACTTGTGACAGCCTAAGTAATGGGTGAAGGGAAGTTTCACTGTAATGACCATAATGGCTGTGTTTATATTTATTGAAAAGTTTCACTCTCACAGGATAATTACGTCAGAAGTTAGGTTGGGCCATGCTAGGAGGGAGAATGTGGTTACTTCTGGGTCCAAAAGTCTTATCTTGGTTGTCCCAAACGACCTTCCATTTAATTTATATGGCTCTAGCAAACGTTCTTTCTAGATAAGTCCAAATGGGTCACTTTTCGGGATGATTGCACCAAATGTCTGATGGCCACTGAGATGCATTTTAAACGTTCGCAAATCCCACGTAATTTGAGAAATGGTTTGTTATTTTAAAATATGGTTCACCTCAAAATGGAGGTGAAAGATATCTCTGTCCATATTTTATTACAAATTCTATGTTTGATAGTATATATAATTTTTACAAAATGATGAAAAGGTGAACCTAGCTAATTCTTTACGTTTTACTTGAAATGTCACAGTTCTGAGATCAAAGTAAACGATAATAAACAGGGTACGGATTTTGATGACCTACATATATAGTGAACATTGTTAACTTTCATCAGGTATAGACATATCGTGGACATTCATTGCCTGAATTTATTTCTAGATTTATATTTTACTTCAACTTTATTAGGTTGTAAAAATATATTGAACACTACTTTCTTCCCTTGTTTAGACCTTCCACGTAGATATTGAAACTAACACATTTTAATCGATGGTAAATATAAAGTGAAAGCTATTTTAATCACACAGATACAAATAATTAATCTAATTTGTTTATATAACTTATGTAAAAACTATATCCACACAAGCTTGTTGATAGCTATTGTCATATATTTTTGTTGGTTTGGGAATATTTGGAAACATACAAAATAAGATATAAATGTAATAATTGAAATAAATCAAAACACAAGCATAATATTTTGTAATTATTTTGTGGGTATAATTAATAAATAATTTTAAAAGTCACGCTTACCTATACCATCTTATCTAATATTATTTATAAAGACAATTTATAAAGTTGTCATATAATAGTTTTAACTACACCAACAAGAAATCAAAATATTGTACCACCAATAAATAGCTAAACGTTCTATACAATACAAGTTTTCACCACCACTTACCTTTAAAATGGGAAAGAAAGGTTATTTTTATACAACTGTTACACATTTAGGTGCTGCTAGTTTTGCCTTTAATTAATAATGATTGAATTCCTTAATGATACAATAACTACATTAAAGGGGAATAAAGTGGAAATTATCAATCAGAGGTATTATTCCCTCATTTGTGTGAAGGAAGACAATCTCAAAGCACACGACTGGAATTCCGGCCCCAACCTATCCATAACCTTTATATTAGACTAGACAAGAGAGATGATTTTGTTCGCGTCTCCACTGGAGAGGGCTATTATTATTATTTATTCTTGGTCTTATAAGATTTTTAAACAAAATATTAAAAGAGTTCATTCTACTCTCCGGCTGTGATTTACCCAAAAGGTTGAGTGATCTAAGGCGTCACACTAACAATAGAATTGGTTGCCAATAGCATGGAGGTTAGGGTTTGAATTCCGGTCTGGTGTACAGAGGGGGATTTTGTCCTGAATGGTCGATTTCCACTCACTCTCCACGTTAATGCGGATACAATTCCTTTAATATTAAACTTTTCTGTTCCCTAACATATTAGCGTATTAATTAGTGGATATGCAAATAATCCACAACAAGTAGTTTGATGGTTGTGGAAAATTAACCTAAGAAATTCAATATTTAGATACAAAGCTGACACACACCTCCACTAAGGGGGGTGTTAAGATTGAAAGAACAAGTACAATGCATACAATATTTTATTGAACATATAATAATTTACATACAATTGAAGTTACCCATTGATGGGTGTTGTGGGAAATTATCTGAGTATACAAAATTATACAAAAACATCGAGGATGTAGTAGGGAACGCAAGCTATCATGAACTATTAATTAGGCTCATCATAAATAGCCCTTTTTAATCAGTACTAATAATTAGAGAGTTACCTAGCACTCAAACAACAGGCTGTCTGATTCATTGGGTTGATGCCTATATTAATGGAGCTTTATGAGGTGATATTAGAACGCATATAATTAACTTAATCAGACTGTCAACATTGAATAGAGAATTCCTACAAAAAGGGGCACTAGGCATCTATCATAGATTCAAAGGCTTTAATCAGGCAGATCCTGCACTGCAATAGGTTCACTTTAAAGTTACTAAGCTAGATGCTCGTAATAAACAAACTCGTATTTGCATAGTTAGAATAAGTCTGTACACCATCCAATTAATTCTAATGTAAACTCATATAGCTCTCTTTCTCCAATATATACCTGCCCGGATACTAGGCGACTACATTTATATTGTTTCTAGCCCATATGAGCTCGTCTATCAACTGCGAGAACGTCAAGGCCATGGGTAGGTGCAACTAACAAGATCCCATACATTAGGGATAAATAAGCCCCAATTAGGACTGCACTGACAAGACAGTCCACGGAAATGCCCCCTATAAAAACTTGATAGAAAAGTATACTCTAAAACGCTGCCGATTTCATTCGAAGTATCTTAAGGAACCCATCTAAGTGGTTTTAAATACTAACATTTACAAGTGGCTTGAGAGGCCTTTCTTGAACACTTCTGGCAAACAAGTTAAATTGGGAGTCTTCATAAACAAGGAGAACACGAGGCAATTGACTCGGTCAAAGGCCTAATTAGGCCATGAAAGCCTAATAGCTGGCCCCTGCTTTCTAGGTGCTGACATTCCCCTAGTAAAAAGGCAGACCGAGTATCTCAAGTTGCCAAAGGACATCTTTGGAGCTGCTAGTCGGAGCACACAATATAATTAACTACAAGGAGTCGTTAGGTGACAATTACCTAATGCCTAACTCAGATTAGTAGGGCATCCTAAAGCTAGTAAGCTTTGTTTACACCAAATACAGCTAACTGTTCATCCTAACCTCACTAGCCAGCTGTTGAAACGGCTCGTAACACAACAGGCGAGCCAGACCAACAAGGCGTACACCGCCATTATAAATAAGTTTTGTTCGGAGGGAACCAAATGACCCGCAGTTAAGCTACAGGTATAATTAGATATTAAGAGCAATTACATATTAATAACTATCTAACCTAGAAATAAACATAGCAATGTCGTTAAGCGACTGTCAAATCAGACACACAGATTACTGCACAGTAAAGCTACGCCAAGTTCTTGGCTTAGGTTAATAAATAACTGTCAGAAAGTGACTCTAAGATAATACCCCAAAATCCCTAGTGGGATTATAAGATATGTACACACATTAACGGACCATCTCTCTAAGTTGCGTAGTCAGACCACGAAGTCCCCTGGTTGTTTATCCTCCACGTGGCTGGGTGCTACCTGGCGCTGATCCTGGTCACGGCTGAGTCCGACGCCATTGAGTCCTGTGTAACGAAGACAACAAAGCTTTTAATATGTACTGCAGCGTAGTGAATATAGCTCTGTGCCTATTTTAGGCGATACATCATGTTAAATAGACTCCTCGATTGGCACTTGATTTGGAAAGGAAGAGAAGGGGATTCGACCAATCACGTCACACAGCAACAGCGCTAGGAGAGGTGGATACCTGAAGTGGGTCTCGACGCATGCGTGGAGAGCAGGTGATGAGGGAGCCAAACTTGAAACGATTTATTTCAATATTTTTTCCGGGAGTTACCATTCAAGTAGAATTAAATGTGGCCCATCAACAAAGATCAAACAAAACAACGACCGCATCGGCCTGGCCATGGTGTCAAACCCCATCCACTGTTCTTGAAGACTCGATATTTTCTTTGTTGTAGGTTGATATAATTGAGTGTGTGGGCTAATTTCTACTATCCCAGCACAAAGCTAAAAAATAGTTATAAGTACCTAATTATGTTATGTACAGGAATGTAAATCACGATTTAATATATAAGAGCAGCATTATTAGCGACTTGAAATAGTAATGTTCTTATGTCTTTTAAACAACTCGATTACTGTCTAAATTTGGAAGTAGATTGGTTGTGTATCAAGCCAGTGAACTGTTGTGAAATAAAAGCCAAAAGAGTGGAAAGCTATTTCTTTTACTGGTGAATGAATCATCCCGGCCTTGAGTGATAAATCTTTCGTCCTTCCTCTTTCACTAATCTGTTACGAACTCAGAGGAAGAAATATAAGTAAAGAGAAGATGTGAAATATTGTTTACTTCCAAAAGGCGACGAGGTATTTCTACCTGCCCATGTAGCACCCTTAAGTCTTTGACACCTTAGGGCAACGTGATTGCAACTCACTCGGGAAACAGCTTTACAACAACGGTCGCCAGCCGATCGTGGGGTTCGTTTTTCGTCCACCAAAGTAACCTGTTTTAAATCAGTTTAAAAAACAATATTTTGATAAATTCAGATGATAATGTAGTAGTAGCGTACTGGTAGGGTCTATACTAAAAACGTGAGGGAAAGGAGACGGAAATAGTGAATTCGTCCATTTATAAATATTAACAAAAATTTACAAGTGTTTATACTACAGAAAGAGAGGGGAATAGACGACAATAAATTTATTTTCATAGTTGTAAAAACAAAGGATATTTTTCTACCGCCTCGGCAAGCTTAATACAAAAGTCTTGTTGGACACTTTTAGCCTACTAATAACTTTTACCATGACAATATTTGCCAAAAGATATTTTAGAAATAGAAAAAAAATAACCCATTAAAATATTGCGCCAAACTTGGTTTGAAACTGGCATGTCCAGTTAGTTGTGTTGCAGTTAGTTACAGACCGGTTGAGTCCAGATCGCGTTTCAGTCACTCTGGTGTGAGAGGTTTGTACTAAAAGCATGGGTCCGACTTGCAAACAACTAGAAAGTAAGTGAAATGCGACTTTTTCTTGGGTCAAGTCGTAGTCGCAACGTTTTACTATCCATCCAGGCTATGCATATTTACACTAACGGAGTAGGAAAGGGCAAGAAAGGATACCTCCATCGTGTAGACTAAACCATCGCTAGTATAGTGGCCGGGATTCGAACTTCAACCTCCTCGTGACCATTAGCAATCCATTATAGTGCTAGTCTGATTTTATATAAGACTATAGTTTCGAGTATTAATAACAAAATAATTTAAACACTAATTCAGACCAAATTAAAATTTATTTTTAAGTTTAAAATTGTATTTGTAGTATATTATTTTGATGTGAATAAAATTAAATTTCAAAACACAAATTTAAGTTTGGTTTCCGTGTTCTGTATGAACCCGCCATTATACTCGCATCACGGCTGTAGTTGCTTCCAGCGGGAACCACCAGATATCAACCATTTCACTCGCTTGTCAGTGCGTTATCCCCCTTAATAATTCACTTCTGTAGTGACCACACATTTGGTGGCGCGACCCGTCACAATGACTACATGTCAATACGATATCACTCACTTCAAAAACAACTTAAGTCCACCAATACTTACTGTGATTCATAAACTTACATTGCGCTCCAACAAGATGCCAAATTAATTTTGAAAGTTTTTTTTTTACCTCAGTCCTTGTGACGTCTGTGCATTATTTAATTTATTATTTGTTTTTTACCTTAGTCCTGGATATATCTGTACACTATTTTATTTATTCTTTGACATATAAAAACTAATTTTTATTGGGAACTTGATCAGCTCTATTGACAAATCTATTTGGCCAAAAATTGGTCTTGAACTGTTTTTATGGAAAATTTCAAGGATTCTCGCATGGTGTGTTAAGGCGCGTATACATGTAGAAGTTGAATTCTATTATTGGGGTTAGAGGCGTGTTTAAACAGTAAAACAATAACAGAGGCCAACATTTGGGAGGAGGCATAGATTTCCTAAACAGTCGTTTAAGTTGTTGTTGCGGTATTTAAATTACTTATCATATAAATTATATTATTATTTTACTTAGGACAATTAACATTAATGTACACTAGTCATTAAAACATTATTCACACAATAGTTTTTTTTTCCATACTTCAAGTCTTGCCGCAAATTCACACAACCATGGGGTATTTATAAAGAAGTTAGAAATAAGAAGACGTCTACCCAAATTTGCGTGAAGAAGAGGAAAATATTTAGGAAAAGTCACCTCAGAACACCCGAACGGTATTAAAATCCCTTTCTTCCAATCACCATCAAAATGAGACTGACGACTTTGTCCACGTACCCCCTGGTCAAGGCCATAGCCAGCCAATAAAAATAATTTCAGGGAAGGGGGGGGGGGG
>CABFWB010000396.1:265510-319253 GCA_902151455.1 Timema bartmani | reverse complement strand
ACCTAGTGTCTCCACGGAAACAGGTTCTTACATACCTAGTGTCTCCATGGAAACAGGTTCTTACATACCTAGTGTCTCCATGGAAACAAGCAGTAAAACAAAAAGATTTTTTTCCAAGAATGCGTGTCTTCGAGTGTACAATTGAGAAAGTATAAACTTAGGACAGACAAATCTTAAGAGCGGTGAATCTAAATTGACTAACTAGTGTGTGTAGAGGTAAGGTAAACTACCCCCACCTTTGAACAGTCTCCATTATTTTAACAAAAACATGCACAGATAAAACATGTATACCTTACAAGACGTGGTTTGTCATGACGTGTAATGTAGACGGCAATGTGTGGTTGTTGTTTTTTAGGGCAATACAATCTTGTCGGGCTCCGTCCGCGCCAGTCACTTCAGTTTGTGTAGTGTACATTGGTTGCCCGTGGCAACTTAAAATGTCCGCGTTGTCATAGAAACCACTCACACAATCACGGGGAAGGGGGGTGTGTGGGAACCTCTTTGCAGATTATTTCCACCCCTTTTCTTCGTGAGCAGGCATGATGGCCTAGACAGAATCGCTATCTATAGTGAGATTATTGTGGTAAGAAACTTCTAGAAAATACATCCTTTTTTTTGTGGTCCCCGTTGATAACATTCTAATTTATAATTAGTATTATATTTTATTCCTTACTATTGCCCAACCTAAATCATCTGGTCTCCTAATAGCTGCATTGTCAACCCCTCCCTACCCTTTGGCATTACCCTCACTTTAAGGCTGGGTTAAGAAGTAAATAGGGTGAGTGCATCCCTTTGTTTCAACCCATTATGTATTTTGAAAGTATATGACGACATCCAACCCGTGCCCTGCCACGCGTATCAGTCAAACATACCTCAATTATCTTGACATGTTTTTTTTGGGTATATCAAACATAGCTAAAATGTAATATAATTTATTATTTTAAGCTGAATCGTAGACCTTTTTAAAATCTATGTATACTATTGATGAACCGGCATGTATTCCCACTTTTTTTTTTAAATTGCTGAATAGTAAAAATCTGCTTAGTCGTTGATCTATTTAATCGAAATCCACATTGATGATCCAATATTATTTCCTCAGCATATGGGGTCAATCTCATTAAAAATATGTCAGTTATTGGGAAGACCTAGTGGCAGATGGGAGGATAGCATTAGAATGTACTTGAAAGAGATACGGTATAATGAGGTGGACTGGATAGAACTAGCCCAAGATAGGGATAGGGTGTAATGAGACGGACTGGATAGAACTAGCTCAAGATAGGGATATGGTGTAATAAGGTGGACTGGATAGAACTATCTCGAGATAGGGATAGGCTGTAGTGAGGTGGACTGGATAGAACTATCTCGAGATAGGGATAGGCTGTAGTGAGGTGGACTGGATAGAGCTAGCTCGGGATAGGGTGTATAGATATAGGGATAAGGTGTAATGAAGGTTGACTGGATAGAACTTGCTCAAGAATTCAGGGTGTCCAGCCAAACGATATCTTAAAATTCCCTGAATTTCTCAGGTTTTCCAGAGCCAATTTCCAACTTTTCCAGTCACTATATTATAAATATTATTGTATTAAGTGCTCAACTTAATGTAATATTTTTAGACACATACACATTTTGAAATTGTAACACTCTATGAAGGGGTTAAAGGATGTCAGCCTAAAGCAATGGGTCGTTGGGTCGTGGGTTCCAAGTTGGCTTTGAGTCAGATTATATTGAGACATTAAAAGAGCGTCTTATACGGGCTAATGAACTAATGACTCAACTTTGGGTGAAGACACGATAGAGGGATGGAAAGATTAGATGAAAATCTCATGTTGACTTTAATTGAGATTAGTATATTCAAGATGGACAACTGTACTAAAATAAATTCGCAGTGAAGAAAAAAAATGACAGTTATTTTATTGTAAATTAAAGTAGTGTAGGCCTATTATTTTAGTGACTATGTGAAAATTCCAAAAATTTGATCAAATTCCCTGACATTTCCCTGATTAAGTGAATTCCCTGAATTTTCCATGTCGCTTTGCTTGTCTGATTGTAAAATATACATTCCTGGTGAGACTGCAACTAGGATGGAGAGGGTTGCGTTGGGAGTGGATAGCTATTATTCCTGAAGGACATATTTGTAAATCTATGTTGAATGCAAGGATCCAAGAGTTTAGTTACTAAAAAAGGCTTTTCATTTTCAATGTATGCATATTTTTTATTTTTAAAGCAGATAATTGATTTATTCGCATGTGTTCATTAAGAGTTTTTGTTCATATTTTTAAGTCATAAAAGTCAGGGAATTGATAATAGCAGTTTCTAACAAAGGCAATTTAATTTGGGGATTTTTTTAGGTTAATTTCTGGGGTGCATCAGGAGCAGGGCAAGCGGGGGATTTGCTTCCCCCAAAATAACAAATAATTTTAATAAAATAGCTGTTAATAATATGAAATATACTAAGACAATATAGAGATAGTATAGTGAAGCTGTGCCAATACATAGGCTTCATTTTGAGGCTAGCCTTACGACTGATATTAAAAAGGTATACTGTTATATCACCCTGGAATTCCATAGTGAAATACATAAAACACCTTTTAAGAAAACATCGGGTACGCCACTGTTGAATTAGGTTTATATGTTTTGGTTTGAAAGTAACGGCCAATAAAATGCATTCAGTTGTTATTTTCGCGGGACGAGTCGAGAACAGGCAGTGATGGTTAGAATACCACGTGACGATTGTTACAATCCGTTGTGAGAGATTATTACGTGATCGTAAAATAATACCCGCGCGCCACCCTCACTTTTGTCCTAGATTCTTGAATATTATATTAATTTATCTCTCTCTTCCAGAGTTTCCCAAACTTTCTCCAGTCGATTACCCTTTTCAGTGGACATTGCCTAACCAGCGCATCAACCTTAAAGATACTCGTAAAAAGAAAACCAATAAATGCTATCAAACCCGCTTCGGTGGCCGCATGGTGTAAGGCGTCCCTCTCGCAATAAGCTAGATTGCCAATGAAAGGGAGATCGGGGTTCAATCCCGGCCGGTTATACTGAGGGTGGTTTTCCACTCTCCTTCCACACGAATGCGGGTACACTACCTTTAAATTCAACCTTCCTCGTCCCTATATAGCCCGAACAAAACAGAAGTCAGTAGCGCCGATATGTGTCGCGGTTTTTCAAGGACACCGGGAGCGCGTTATCACCTTTATCAGCGCCACAATCTCTGGTAGAGTTATCGACCACGGTCATACTTATAGTCGAGATTCAAGTGTCAACTGCTTGTTAGGGGGTCATCCATAAACGTCACGCTGTTGAAAGGGGAGCGAATGCGGGTGTACTTCCTCATCTCTCTACCACATTAGCGTGGTTAGTACATAGACTATGCGTCCAACCCTAACGCGGTGACAAGGCAAAAAAACATACGAAACTAAGATAACGTAAGAGAAATCAAAATCAAAATTAAATGTCAAAATCGACATCCGCGGTGGGTACTACTTATAGAGCCCGATTTTCTTACCACTAACCATCTGAAAGGCCCTTTTTTTCACACCAGAATTCGGTTATGTAGTAGGATTTTGGTAGGAAAAAGGGCCTTTCATAAAGTTTTTGTTTTCTTTTTTATTTAAATTATTTGAGTTATTTAACGTGCACTTTCTGAACCGACTGATTAAATCAGCACACAAGAATTTCTACGAGCGAGAGTGAAAGGAGCTACCAATTTTGATGGAAAGGTATTCTCACATACCTTCCAGGATTATTTTACAAGCCACAATCGACATGGAACCCGACGGCTTTACTTTCCCTCCGAAGGAAGTTGTGTATGCTCAGGGATAATATGTTGACCCCGGCTGGGTTTGAACCCACGAGCATCGGGTCCTGAGGCAAGCACCTTACCCCAATATCACCGAGGTCGACTTTCAGAAAGTTGGTTTGTCAGGCTATAAAGTAGAAGAAGAGAAATGAATTAAGAGGAGAGGTTGTGTGGACAAAAGAACGAGGTCACGTGTGTATTTTATCAGGAATGAAGGACCGATTTAATCGTTTGATGACATAATCTGTGTATAAAACTTGTAAAAGAAGACAAAAAAAAAAGCGCATCCCATGCAAGTGAACGAAGCTGCTTCTGGTTACCCCCACAGATGCTGAAAGGAGACATGACGTCATCAGTAGGCCCCGCTCGCATCACATCTTACGTCACGTTGCCATGACGACCGTGACGCCGGATCTCCATGACAACCACAAGCTGTACTCTCTATCTCTGTAATAGCCGACATCGATGGACAAAAGCAACACACTTTCCTCGGTCAATTTACTTTGACGATCCTTTCACCTCTCCTCTCCTTCCAAGGTAAAAAAGAGAGGTGACATAAATTAGTACCCTACTAATTTAAAATTACCGACAACCGCTACCCTCCTCCCCAAAAATTATATATTCAAAGATTCACCGATTTTTTACAAGTTTTCCAGATAACATATTTTTTCTGCCATTTTTTTTTTTTGCAATTTTTCCCGTTTATTATAAACATAACTTTTTTTAAAATAAATAGTTGTATGAGTTTATTTTTGTGGCTACTATTGGCGGCGATGTGTAAACGCGACATAAAAACACAAACGTTGCGCAACCATGTCAAGTTAGAAATGACAGTTGTTAACATGCTATAAACAAAGTATGTTCCCTTTTATTTTTTCATTTAGGTGTAAAATAAACGAATTTATTTTAAAAGTATTTATATTTTATGATTTTGCCCCCGTGTTCGATTAAATTCCCTCCCCGGCTTTTCCAGCTTCGATGGAACTTAATACAAAATTGTTACACTTTTGCAATGTAAATTTAAAACGTAGCCATGACACTTAGTGACACGTCTTACTACCCGTTCGGGTTTAAAACGTATGTACTAATTACACGAATATATTAGGGATGAATAAGGTTGAATTTGGAGAGAGTGTACCCGCATTTGCGCGGACTGGAAAAGTTTAGGGAAAAAAGTCCTCAGTACACCCGACCGGGATTCAAACCTTGGATCTCCCCGTTATTGGTAATCTAGTCTATTGATAGAGTGATGCCTTAGACCATGCAGCCACCGATGAGGGTTATTTGGTTATTATTACTATATTATGGTTTTACGAGCTTGGAAGCTTCCTTGAGCAACGCATACCATGAGATACACGCGAGGCCTCCGACGACCTTAAGCCTAGCACTAACACAACATCCATCCCCCGACCGTTAATTCATCAATGTGAGAAGAAGAACCAATTATATATGTTTCGGCCATGCCGGGAATCGAATCAAGGGGCCATTTGCACAGTATGACTGTAGGCTGTAGTGTGACCAAACATCAGTTTCGCTGACTATCAGCTAGTACACAAATCAGAGAGATTCCAATTATATATGTTTCGGCCATGCCGGGAATCGAATCAAGGGGCCATTTGCACAGTAAGACTGTAGGCTGTAGTGTGACCAAACATCAGTTTCGCTGACTATCAGCTAGTACACAAATCAGAGAGATACATACCCTTTAAATACTTCAAGGTTATCTTTCTATGAATCTAACTAGGCCACAGATTGTGGACAAGGTTCAGACTTTGAATATCATGAAGCACCCATTGAAACTATATTTTTCTTATATTATCGTTGCCGTTTTTATTTCAAAGCTATTTTTTAAATTTAATTATTATTATTATTATTATCACCGCGTCTTACTACCCGTTCGGGCTATACGCACTTACGCTAATGTGTAATGGTAGGGTGATTGTGAGATGAAATGGAGGACCTACAGTTTAACGTGGAATCCGAACCACGGTGGAGGCCTGGCATTCCATACATTCACAAGCTGTGATTAATACACGTCTTGTCAGAGGTGAAGGAAGGGTTTGGCAATCAGATAAATCTGTGCCGGGACCGAGGATTGAACCCCGTACCCTCAGCACAGAAGTCTGACACCTTACCCCTGGATCACCAGGTCACCCAATTTATATAGTAAATAAATGTATGCGCACCGTTTCTCATCAAAGCCAGAGTGTATCTATCTATCGTCTATAAACTGTCGAGCCAACGTGTCCCATAAATGCTCCATCTGTTTTAAAAAATGATTGTGAACCTTTTAAAAGTTTTACACAAAGAATTCCTTAATTCCTTTTAAAACTTTTTTTTTAAGCAAACGTGCCATTTAGGACTTCATACAAGAGGTAAATAAGAGGGTGTCCCTGGTCTTTCCGTCCGGGATATGATACCCCTCCCCTTTTTCTTGCACCCCCTTTAAAATCCGTCCAGTGGATAAAAATGTTACGAGAGTTCATCGACTTTAACCACTGCGAGTTTTTTTTTTCAATAGCTTTTGATCGAAATGTTGGGTGTGTTTTTTTTAAGGGGGTGTTTATGTAACGAATAGAAGTGCAGAAACACCCGTGAAAGAAGGAAATAGCGTCGCTCTTTCTAATTTCTATGTCGGCGGTTGATCACTAAACGAAGGAAGTATGCCAAGGTTATCTATAATTCGCAAACAAGCTTACAAGCGAACCTTTGGATGACACGACACGACACGACACGACGTACCTGGCACATAAATTCCTAATGCTAGTTCCTCAAAACGCAGGAAACAATCTACGACTTGTATTTATCAGAGATTTATAAATGTAGACATACCGATATGAACAGAAATAAAGTCGTTTTACGAATCTGCATGGAAATATTCTTTGAAATAGACTTGTTTTAACTATGACTAAAACCTGTTTCGGTGGCCGGATGGTCTGACGCGCTACTCTCACAATACACTAGACTGCCGATGACGGGGCGATCGAGGTTCGAATCTCGGTCGGGTGTACTGAGGGTGTTTTTTCCTAAATGCTTTTCCTCTCTCCCTCCGCGTAAATACGGGTTCAGTGGGGGGGGGTAAAGGAAAATGTTGAACCACCTGTACTACATAACAGGCTTTATCAGAAAGTGTGGAGTCATTCCAAAAACATTGTGACATTATTCACCCTTAAAATATGTAAGGATAAGGAAGTGTGGAGAAAGTTAGTGAGGATGGATTAAGGACGGAGTTGTTTTATGAGCTAAATGCACAGTTTGTTGCCTACCCCGCAAGGGAACAATGTGATTAGGTAGATCTGTAAAATAATGTTTCATCTTGGAATGAAGGTTAGGATTTTTGAGTCGATTAACAAGGGAGGCGGGGGGAGTAGGATGGGTAAGGATTATTATTTCACTATTTTTTTAAAGTGCAAACGAGATCATTCCTTTGCCCTGAATTGTTGTCGAGTTGCTGTTGCCATACAATCATCCATAAAGATTAAGGATGGAGGACATTACATAACCTTTTTTTTTTTACCTGGACTTTACGACAGTAAATTCGGCCTAGTGCTCTGTAAACGGACCTTTTTTTACCTGGACTTTATGACAGTAAATTCGGCCTAGTGCTCTGTAAACGGACCATTTGTGTAGCGGCTATAATCACGTCACAGAGGTATGACGTCATCTGCGCCAAGCAAGAAAAATGATAAGATGGCTGAGGAAAGGGGTTTAATAGCTCATCTAAAAATACAGTATTGTGATTATTTATTGTAAACGTCCAACGTGTGTATATGAATGTCCACCATTTTATTTTCGTTTGTCCAGTAACTGACACTAAACACTATCTCTACTTGCCAATAAACAGTTAAAACTGTACTCTATTATTTGTAACTTACTCTATGAGTGTATGGCATTTGGAACTCGAAAGTAAATTGCAGCATTTAGAAAAGTACACCACCTATCACTATAACGAACTAGTTCTATCCAGATCCCCTCATCACACTATCCTCGCAATGGTCTCTTCTCATTGGGTCAGTGTTGCCAGGTCTATAGTTTTTAGCAATAGTACATGGACCTGAAATGGATTGTATTTTGACCGGTAGGATACTACTTTCTCACATTATATTGATAAGCCCTGTGATTTTCATAAAAAAATAATAATCAATGTAAAATTTGTTACTAGATAGCAGGGCCCACAGGATATTACTTTTAGAAAATATCCTAAAATTGGATTGTACACGTGGTGAAATTATATCAAAAGTAGTATCCAGATCGTACAGTTGGCAAGATTGCATTGGGTTGCCAGACAGTAAGTAGTTCCCTGAACAATGTTCTAGATTTTCCCGTTCGCGCTGTATGTCCTGTACACCATAAGCTACTCGACTATACTAACAATGTCTTGTGATGAGTAGAGTATGTATCACTGAAATTTAAAAATACTTTTAGCAAAAATCGGCCAATTATATATTTTAACATGAATATTCTAAAATTATGCATTTGTGAAAAGCTGGTAAATACTTTATCTAAATACTTTATTCCTAGGTTGTAGCATAATAAATAAGCCAAGTGCAATAAATGGTTATAAGGGAAAATAGTCACTAGGAAAATAGAGCAAATAGTTCTACAGGAGTCGATCAAATTTCATCATATTAGGGGCCTACCACACTCCAAGAGGGCTTTACTACAGTTTTATATATCAATAAAGGAAAGGAAAAAAAAGAGATAAATCATCTTCACTTAAAGGCTTATTTTTGAATTTTCTAAATTAATAGAAACAACTATATACAGTAAAATGTAAACATTTTTTAGCACTGCGTCACTAAACGTTTGGACTACCGTATACACACATGGACTAAATATGATGTGTAAGGGATGAGGTAGGTTGTATTTAAAGGAAATGTATCCACATTTCCACCTTTTATACAAATGAGGGGTCATCACCAGTCCAATTTATCGTAACAAGAATGATGCCATAAACCAGTGGTTCCCAACCTTTTTCAGCTGAGGGCCGGTGCCTCAAACTTCCACCCTCTTCCGCCCCACTATTTATTGGAATAGCTATAAGAATATCTATAAAAAGTTTTGTTTTCTTTTTAATTCTTTATTTTCGATAAAAATGAATGTAACTTAAAACTGGTAGCATAATGGTGTCAAAAAATATACAAAATTAGTGTGATGGCTGGGATTGTATTGTTTTCATCAGTTCTTGAATAGTGAGTTTGATGGTTTGACAGAGATCACCGCAAATAACTTCAAGTCGACAACGCTGTTTAGTTTTTATGAGAGTCAAGAGTTGAAAATATGGTTGTGTATTGCAAGTTGCCGCAATGGTAGGGTAGAGAGGGGAATCGGGAGGGTAAATCCGAGGCTTGCGGGCTTGAAAATAAACATGTGAATGTGCATGAGAGTTTACTTTTGGCTGGTAGCCTTATATATCAATAATTACAAGTGGCAGGCAGTGTTGCTAATACCACAAGAAAAATTATCTTAGTTTGGAAAGGGGATTAAAATTTAAAAAATATTAAATTCTTAGATGATTTTTAACATTATTTACTGAATGTTCTATGACCCCCTTGGAAGTGCTTCACACACCCCAGGTCGGCAACCGACCACCAAAACGAGCTGTATTATGCAAAGTTGACAATATTTGTTTGCTAACTAGTTTTAAGGACCTTAAGTGACATAAGAGAAACCTAGATAAATTATGTTGCATAGGCAGACAAAAAGAGTCATTCTACCATCTACTAGCATCATTTGATAGAATTTATTGATTCAAAACTCTGATCGGTTAATTAGTATGCTGTAGTTCTTGGCTACAGATTCAGAAGTCCCGGGTTTGATCCCATGTGCTTTCAAAATGTATCTGTGCTGGCCACATGGCACCCTCTATCCGCAAATGTTGACACTATCGTCAATCGTGGTGGCCGCTCAGTCGATATAGCTTGTTTGCAGGCTCATACCATGTGTAGTTTTTTTAGTCCTACAAGTGGTTGTCAGCAATTTGAATTAGGTATTTCATCTAAATGAAAAGAATAGATACAATCAACTTAGGATACCTATGAACTTGAATCTTTTAAAGTAGTCATTTAAGTGCTTTTCTCCATCCATTGTTGCAAGACCATTAAGTTTGTTTGCAAAATGTGAGTTCCATTAAATGTCTATTCTCAGGTCTTGATGGATTCGTAACAAAATATAGCGGGGAAACTGTAACTACTAAAGATTACTGATGAGAAATTAAAATAAACTAGAACAGTTTATGAAGATTATCTATAAGTAGGCCCAGTTGAAATTATAAATCTTTGTTGAAGGAGTGAAATATGACTTTCCCACTAAATTAATTCTGGTGTGAGTTAGATAACATGATTTTTCAATACAGGATAATTATTTGAGTCTAGATCGGTGGTATTCAGCCTTTTTTGTTTGCGTACCCCCAAATATAATTTCTCTTCAACTGTGTACCCCAAAGTATATTTACATACCCTCTAAGATGTTTTCACATATCCCCAGGGGTACCACTGGCCTAGACATTAGTCAACCCAAATTATTCTGGAAAGCAATGAATTATAATTTGTTAAGTATAAACAAAAGTAAACCAGATTGAGACTGGTAAGTGTTCTATATTTTGCGCTTCTCTTTCTTCAAGACTTTATAGCTCCCAATGCAAATATAACTGCTCAAACTTGTATTTCTCAAAATGTACAGTAAGATTCCTTTCCAAGGTGTAAACATTGGTATTTTAGCTAAGTTAAGTAAAACCATTATTCTCACCTGCAAAAGATAAAGTAGTAGGCTAAAAGACTCATTTATTAGGCATCTAGCATAATCAATTTAAATTATTACTTACTAGTGTGAAGTAAATGTCATGCAATAAGAAATGCTGTATCTATGGCTGTATCCGAATAGTCCAAGGCTCCCTAGTCAGACCCTTGAGTTTTGGACTGGATGATTTTACACTTCTTGCGCTGTTCATAGCGAAGACTGCATCAAACTATTCGAATGGCAACAACCTTATTTAAAATGGTGGAAAAGGTAAGTCAGTGCTCTAGCAAACAAAACGATCATACTAAAGCAATTGCCAGTCAAACCCCTCAACTGACACCACGAGAACAGCGCACGGCTGGTAGCCTTCATATCCATGGTGATCAAGACCTTGAGCAGGGCTCGAGAAGACTGCATAGGTATCCTTCGCAACTATTTGGATAGATCTACACTTGGGTCATGTGATTGCTAATGCAGCTATCAAGGGCACAAGTCAAGGCGACACCACATAAGTAGACTATTCGGATACAGCCAACTTACAATGAAAATAAAACCAGGCCTATTTTAGTAAAAGTTACAAACACATTTAAATGTATCACAAAAATAGTCTAGGCCTATCCAAAACTCTTAAACAGCCCAGGTGAGAGCAAAAAAATCACAGTAATCCAAAATAAATAAGAGATGAACCTATTATTAGCTTAATACAAATTTTAAAAAAAATTTTTGAAACAGCTCACAAGGTATATGTAAAAGTTATAAAAAGATTATTCTGCTTTGACGTTTTAAAATAATGTAATGCGGGAAAAATATTTTTTTAAAGTAATAGTTTGGTCTATTTTGCAAAATTAACATGGTGGAAAATAAGAAGGTACCTAGCAAGTTCTAGTAGTTATATTAAGTGAAAAAGCAACATTGTAACTAAAATCAAAGAGTTAATCCTATTATATTTTGATACAGTATTAAATTAGCAGTTCTAGTTTACTAATTAGACCATAAACTTATTACTAGAAAAAATTATAACAACTTTATGATCCAATATAAATATTCTAACTAATTAGAAGGAAACTGGCGTAGTTAATTAGTTAATGCTACTGTACCGAACGAGAAATAGTTTCACAAACTACGTGAGAAAGCGGAAGGCAACTGATAGAATTTATTTGTGTACATGTTAATATCACCAGCATTCTTTAGTATAAATACAATTCTCTTTAATCTAATTTAAAAATAATATGTGTTTAGTAAACACTTACACCAAAAAGTGTTTTTAAAATATGGGTCAAATTTCAGCCATTACATCGCCTATGAACGAATATGGACAGATATTGCTTGCCTGAAGGTGACTTTAAAATTACATTAAATATTTACACTAATATTTAAACATATTAACCAGTACGTATTTAAACAATATATAGAACAATTACTCACTAAAAATGAAAAAAAATATCGTCAGCTACTGTAGTAGGATTATACAAACACCGACCATCACCATTCCTTATGTTACGATTCACAACACCCGAACGGTGAACATATGAGCAGAGAAAATAGAAAATATAATAAATGCTGCAACACTGTAAATTATTAGGGCTGAATGTTTAAAAGAAATGGGACCAAAACCAATTATTAACCTGAACAAAGCTGTTTGTATATTAGTTGAGAGTTTAAAGATATTATAAATGCACGTTTAGATTGTTTGACTACTGTAAATATTGTTTAAATATTTTTACTTTCATCTGTTTTCTTTCAAATTAGTTTTAACAACGTTGCCAAAGAAAATGAATGCATGTGACTAATGTGACTAATATAATCGAGTAATTGCTCTAATTTAAAGCATTTTTCCCTTTATTATAAATAGCTATCAATATCAAAGGCTTTGTTTTACATTTCAAACCTAAAAGCAGTGTGAAAACCTAAAAAAGTTGTTAAAAAGTTAAATGTTAGGTTTCCATAGTAACAGATTATTGTCAAAGATAATAGCTAAAAAGGTAAGTATCACTAGAGATTATTATGATCATACTCGTAGTTTCCGAATATTGGCACAAATGTACATAAAATATCAATCATTATCTTAAAAGAGTGTAACCCAAATTAACTATTAAATGGAGCTGGCAGTGATCTCTATACCATACTGATTGCAACGGACCAAATCGTGACGTTAAAGTTTGTCGTATTCTTGCTAGCAAGGGGACAGACACAGATTTAACGGTTTCTTTCAATGTTCTTGTGCAAAAACGTGTGCCTGATGAATAAAAGTGTTTTTTAATAGTGGAGTATTATAACCCACTTGACTGAATATACATTTACATTAAAGGATATACAATTCAGTTTTAAAGGTAATATTCTACAAATAAGAATAAAATCTTTGATATATAAAAATATGTAGTTAACGCTCATATTGTTTATATTCTGCTAAGACTACAATAGATTTAAAATTTGTTATTAGCTTATATAATGATGTAATCAACAATATTATATTTAAAGTTCGATAACTAAAATGGGAGAAAGTTGGCTTCAAACTTAGTTACATTCATTTGAATGACAAACTGTATGTAGTAGTTTTACATTGAAATTATAATTTAATTTAGGTTATAGGCTTGTACGAAGTATTACTACTATTACAAAAGTATATTTAAAGCTGGCTCTTAGCTTTCAGAAGCTATATTATATTTAATATTCGATAAATATAATGAAATAAGGTAGCTTAAAACTTAATTACATGGGTTTGAATAACAAACTTTATGTAGCAGTTTTACATTCAAACTAGTATTTAGGTTACAGGGCTTGTATCAAGTATATTACAATATATTTAAAGCTGGCTCTGAGCTTGTATATTGCTTTTAGAAACCATATTATGTATTTAATGTTCGATATCTATAGTGAAATAAGGTCGCTAAAAACATTATTACCGGTACTTTTGTTCGAATAACAAACTTTGTGTAGAAGTCTTATGTTCAAACGATCCTTTAGCTCATAGGCTTGTAGGAAATATTATTTTAGCCTAAGTTGACTTATTTAAAGATTAATGCTAAACTTAGTTTATACCTTCTTACCTTTTATTAACCCAATTATTTCTTTTAACTAATCATACATTGATATATATCTCATATATTCATAAAAATTAGCGAACGGTGTTAAAATGCCACATTGCATAATATGTGTGTAAAAGAGAAAGAAATACCTCAAAGTTTTATTTTCTATGCTGTGCAGACGGCAGCTCGAAAATTTTAGCTGCAGATGTCAATTCGTTATATTATATAGATCAATGAGAGCTGGTAATATACTTTTAAGACGTAAAAGAAGCAGTGAGCTCTATATAATACTAGTGGGACATGAACACACCTTTGCAATCAACCAAATTGTGACATTCAAGCACATCATGAGCATGGTCCAAGGTAACAGACAGGACATTAGTATTGTTAGAAACCATGTCGTTTCAATAAAAGTTACGTCTACATTGCAATAAAGTATTGAAACCATAAGACAGTATAAAGCTTCTAGCTTTCGCTACGAGATGACACCACCACTATCAGAAACCGAGTCAAAGATATTAAAAAGGACTCATTACTTTGTTGCTAATTTTTTTAAATCCAAATTCCAAAAGTATAAATACGCTAGTCAAATATAATGAGACGCAGTTCATCTATAATTATGGGGTTAATAGCAAGAACTGGATTAGTCCAAAAAGTGAATTTTCTAGGAATTGAGAAAAACTGTCCAGTGCCCAGCACAGTTTGAATGCATCAGATCAATGTAATATTTTAAATACATGTCCCCTAAACATTTATTTTCCATTTGCATGTATTACTATAATTTTATTGTTTTGAGATAGATTTTTAAAAAACTGATGAACATGTCTGGTTTTTGCAGAAATACTGATGGATTATTCTAGTTTTTTGCAGAAAAATGTGGACTTGTGTGGTGACTGACACAGTTGAAAACCAAATGACTAGTACACTCTAATGAGGAAAAAATTAATAGAACAGCCAAACAGTGGGAAATTGTCAGGAATAATGTTAAAAATGCAGCAAAGAGTAGTGTAGGTCTATGTAAAAGGCTAGGAAGAAGCTATTTATGATAATGAATGTCACAAAGGAAGCTTTTTTTTTTTTTAGCACTGCTATCCTACTAGTACATATTCAGCTTATATAAAGAAGCAAAATCACATTAGTTAGAAAGTCATAGTGAATTGATCTTAATAAAATTTAGCACTGCACAAAAAAAGGCCAGTGCCATATTCAGAAACAAAAATAAAGATTATTTATAGTAGTTAGACCGATATGGAAAAAATAAGAATATCAGGGAACTTTATTTAGGTATTATTATTGGATAGGTATGGGAAACATTATCAAACTAGGATCAATTTAGTGAAAGATGAGAAGATAATATGCTGGGAGACACGAGCAAATTTTGAGTAGACGGATAATAACTCAGGCATATTTTGAATGTTCATTAAAGATCCAAATTGGGTGAGGTTATTGAAATCCATACTGTTGAACCACAAGTCTCAGAACCAAATATTAGTAAAGTTGCTATTAAGAACTTAAATAACATAAAGCTCCAGGTATAGATTCAATTCCAGCAGAATTATTTAAAGGTGGTGGTGAAATATAATACAAATTCAGAAACCGCTATGTTCCATATATGGAACCATAATGTATTACAATAGAATGACCGTAAGGGTCCCATTTGAATAACGTTGAAACTTACAACACAACTATCCAACAGTCATAAAATGAGAATATAATAATAAATTACCCTAAGGGTCCCCAATTGTTTTTCAGAGTAAGAAAGGCAGTCTGACAGAAGATTTAAGAAAACGCCTTCTTAAAGAGGAAGGTTAAATAGTAAGGCTTAAGGGCCCACCCTATCTACCCTAAACATAGTAGGCAACCTCCACATGGGTATAATAACCCACAAAGCAAGAAATAGACCCATCGAGGGAACAAGATTACAGTACCATACTTACAGTAAGAATAAACTGAAAAAGTAGTCTTAAAGAGTGTTCATCATAGCAGGCTCAACTCAGCTCTCGGCTCCCATATGTGTTTGTGTGTGTTCACAAGGTATGGGAGTAAAAAAGAAAAGATAAGACCTACAATATGCCAGAAAGGTGTGCAGTGCATTCGTATTTGAATGATTAGTTGACATTTTCCACAGTGACGATGGGGGACAAAGCAACATAGTTTCTAGTTAATAACTACACTATGTCCCTATTATGACAGAATGAAGATTTGTGCACAGTGCCTATCTGTGAAGCTATTCTAAAATTGCAAAAAACAGCCCTTTCAATGCAGTTTTTATCCAAATATTCAATATTTCAATAATGTTCAATATTAGGAACTTCTATTAACTCTTTATCTACATTAGTGTTTAATCATAAATGATCCGCATGCAATAGTGTTGGTGTAAATTTACGATTTCTAGCCGACTGTATCACAGAGTTGATTGGCATGTGATGCACGCTCTTAATGGCAAAATATAGCTTTCATAAAATATGTCCAATTCACCTAGCAAAAATAATCACTTTGTTGAGCCACGCACAAGAAGCTTGCTTAACATACAAGGCCTGACTTGAGGAGTCATAAATAACTTATACGAGGCACTATCAATAATGATAATAAACAGGAATTTAACAATAACTAACCATGAACTGGCCGAGTCCCATTTAACCATAGGCCAAACAATCCAACTATTCACTAGCAAAGAAACAAAGGTTAATCACACTTAAGGCACACTCAACATGACTAGAAAACTCACAAATTAAAACATTAATTTGACAGATGCCAGCATGTTTAAAAATAATTATTATTATTAAATAAAAATTGCCCTCTTTGGCATTTATGTACAAAATCTCTTTAATTCCAGGGAAAGTCTCAAATAATTTAACTAAACAAAATTCAGATAAATATAATAAATCACTTCCTCCCAAACAAGAACAATATAATTTAGCACTCCCGCATCCCAATCAGAAATGTCTGGCTTCATGCATGAGAATAAATGCTAACTTGTACATTATTTCAATGTCTTCTCCTCCGCAGGCCAAAACCAGGGTACGATCAAACTGCAATGGTCAGTTCTAATGGCTGCTACGAATACCATATCGTCAAAATCAACGAAACATCTTTCTACATCGACGAAAATAATGTTTAGAGCCCGTCCACAGAATCAAACTTCGGCTTTAAAGTGTGTGTTTTAGGGAAGAAACATTAGTGTACAGTCGGGGTAGAAGGGAAAGGGTTTGTAGAATTACGTCTTCAACATCCAATCAAAACAAACAGCTGGTTGAACGATTCTTCTACCTCAGCATAGCTACTAAGTCTGTCAAAAGTCAGCATTTGTCAGCCGTGGATCATAAACCTGCAATCTGGCATGTAGACCATCCAGCTTGATGCGTTGCATCATCATCGGCTTGGCACCATTTTCCCCACCGGGGGTCAACATTCGGGCCACGAGAATAGAAATAAACAGTGGTAAAGATCAAGAATGCAGTAAACATGAGTAAAGTAGTAGAAATAAAATGCAAATTTAAATTTAAATTAAAGCATCCCAGAAGGTGGTTGGGCTAATATTAGAAAATGTTAGAATAATAGAAATTAAAATGTAAACTAAAACATTAGAATGGAAATTAGGAAAATAATACAGTCAGGGAAATGCATGCTATTACTTGGTAAGAAAGTTGTTGAAACCTCACCTGTTTAAATGAATATAAGATTCCAAATATACAAAACAAAAATAATTTTATTGATTATTCTCTATGGGTGTGAAACGCGGTGTCTCGCCTTACACGATGAAAACAAATTTAGCTTAGGAAGAAATTGTGTCCAAAAAGAGATGAGGATACTGGAAAATTTTAAAGGTTACATAATGATGTTAGATATCCTGTATTCATCACAAGACATTGTTAGGATAATCAAATCAATTTTTAACACAGGTTGTCCCAGTCGAGTATTCTGATCTCAATTCTCAAAGTCAACATGTGATTTTCGTGTCATCGTTCTACCCCTCTATTGCACATCTTCAGGCAAAGTTGAGTCATGGTTATGCACTTGTGCGAGAATGTGATTACATTATAGGAAGAGTAAACTAAAAAATAAAGGGTCTTGCAACTATTTTAAGCTGTACCTGTTAACGGCGATCTTATAATGCCTCAATATTATCTTACTGAAACCTAACTTAGATTGCACTACCATTGATTTGGGCTGAAATCCTTTAACCTCTTCATAGTGAGACACAATTTAATAATGTTTTGTTTTATATGTGCCTAATAATAGCATTAGATTAAATTGCAAACTTAATATAATAGTGTTTGTAATATATTGTGACTGGAAACACTGGAAATTAGCATCGAAAAACCAGGGAATTCAAAAATACAATTTGGCTATACATCTTGTTAAATATATTTTCTTAATACTAAAAAATGTGCAAAACAAAACATTTTCAACAATTTATTAGACAGTGCATATAATAGGGTCTCAAAAACGTTAATAAACAAACCCTTTCAGTGTAAAATAGTAAACAATATGGTTTACACATGGTTTGGTAAAAATATAACAAATAATTTACAAAATTAACCCTGATATCAATAAGTGTACCCACAACACCAATCACCACTTTATTAAGCAAAACAAATAAAGGCATTGATCACTAAATAGAACGTTTAAAAAAAAATTCTCCAAACAAGATTTTTAAGTCAGCACTTGGGAATATTGTAACTAATACAAGGTTTAATAAATCGTGTGCCACTATACATATCGCATAATAATCTTTTTTTGAGTGATTGGAAAACTATAATTCAACATTGTGATGTGGTGTTATCTTTATCAAATGAAGCAATAAATGACACTAACAAAATTTGAGCAAATCTTAAATGCAATAACATTCATAGAGGTGTACTGAGCAATATGGAACACTATTACAAAATATAGATTATAAAATTAGTTCTAGCTAGTCTGGATTTTGAGTAACGTCTAATTTACCATTTATGAAACATCAGGTATTAACATTTTCACTAAGATATCGCTTTAAGGAAAACCTCTTTTCGCTGTATAAGGTATTTTTTATTTTTAATATGTATCGGAAGAAAGTATGTCCTTTATCTTATTTATTCCTATCCAAGTATTCTATCATTCTTTACCAATTTCCTTTTCCACCCTTTTATCATTTTTGGTTTCCTCTTTTAGGGAAGTCACGTTGCATGTTTAACACTCCCTCCCGATGAGTCCCGATAGAATGAAACATGGGTTAAGGGATTGGGCGGTAACGATCAATTTTCTTCTAGAGGCAGCCATTACCTCATTGTACAGTGGCAGCAATGTAAGGTGTGAACTGTATTCTTTTTTTTTTCATTGTAAAAAAATATTGTGTTCGTTCCTTTTATATGTTTCTATCCACTTTCCAAATATGTATAGCATTTCCCTTAGTAACACATTGAAAACTATGAGATATAAAAGAGAGGAGAGCTGAGAATATTTACATTCTCAATTTGTTAATCTTTGCGATATGTCATCTTCAATATTACGACTTGATTTGAATTCAATTATAGTAAAATAATAATTTATGTGATTCATCTGATGTTTCGCAAATAATGAGCCAACTAACTTGGTACATCAGATAGGAAGAAAGTATTTATGTGAAATATAAATATTTAGTGGTTTGTTAATATCGAGATAAGTCTTAACTAAAATTTGTAGAGTCTAGAGGGTTTGTAACATTATCTGGTACATATTATTGATGTTATCATTAATTTTTTTTTTTAAAAAAGCCATCAAAGTTTTGAAATTTGTTTAGTAGTGTAATACATCTCTATAAGAAAAACCTCTTTTTGTTTTATTAGGTAATTGTATTATATTTGGAAGAAGGTATAAGAAAGTGGATAGAAACGTATAAAAGGAACGGACCCAAAGGCTTCTTTAATGAAAAGAAGAACACCACTTTACATTGCTGCCAATGGACAAAAATATAATTGCTGCCTCTTAAAGAAAATCAATCACTACCGCCCAATCCCATAAATTAGGTTTCAATCTATCTGAACTCATCAGGAGGAAGTGTGAAACATGCAACAAAACTTTGTTAAAGAGGAAACAACAACAAAAAAAACACAAAAGGGAGAAAAAGGAAATTTGTAAAGAATGATAGGACACTTAATAGGACAATGTAGTTAGCAGTGTAAATGAGAGTTGTTACCATTTTATTTTTCTCAGATAATCGTTATAATTACTAATATCAATAGATTAATCAGCATCAATGCATTTCCAAATGGAGTTAGTAGTGTAACAGAGAGCCAAGTTTATCCGAGTAAGTTACTCGTCTTGAAAATCCAACTGGTTTATTTAGCACCGCGTCTTACCACCCATTTATAAGCCTATGTACTAATTACACTAATGGGTTAGGGATGAGGAAGGTTGAATTTTATAGGAAGTGTGCCCACATTTGTGTGGTGTGAGAGGAAAACTCACCCTCATTCCACCACGATATCCCTATCATTGGAGGTCTAGTCTATTGCGAAAGTGAGGCCTTTGACCATGAAGCCACTGAAGTATGTTCCAAACATACAATTTACACGACTGGCACTCATGAGTGCACACCAATCTTTTGTAGGTGCATACATGTCTTTGTCCTGAATTGTGATGGTGTGTGAGGAGAAAGGAGGTGAGTAAGGTTATTGTATTTGCGAGTAAAGCCAAGTTTTACATAACTTTCAATGTTTAGAGATAGAAAGAAGATTCCACAAATTATCAGGTAGAGCATTTGGAATACATGTGTGTGTTTCGAGGGGGGGGAGTGTATGTGTGTATGTTTACTTAGCTTTTCAAACCAGGGTCTGGATTAACTAACGAGTGCAATTCTCCTCCGGCGCAAGTCTAGAAATGGCGCAACTTTGCACCCAAGATACTCCCAAAGATGCACCTTATTATTTGCTCCATTTCCGTATTCACTAAACAAGGCGCAAACTAGTGGCAAGATTATGGTAACGCCACCATAAACGTCATCAATTGCGCTCTTTTCGACCAATCCTTGTGAAGAATTTACTTTCAAAGTCAAGGCTAATTTATTTTAAATCTCTAATGAAAATGACAGCAATTACAAAGATTTTTAAATATTTTGCTTGTAAACTAGCTATAAAATTAGAAGCGGCCTCTTTCTGGATGCTTTACAAAAACAATATTAGTACATTATTTACTATCTATTAATATTATTAGTTTAAAGCTTAAGTTCCATTTATAAAACGTTTATAGAAACTTTAAAACTTACTTTAAAGCTATATTAACTGCCATATTTAGTGACAAGAAGTCTGTGGACTTGGAGGAATACAAACCTCTTTGGATCTAGACAAAGATTACACAGTTTGTGGTTTTGTTTGACGTTGTGTTTTGTAATAATGCAAGAAATGCCATTGGGTTGTTTTAATGTAAAATTTCAACA
Source organism: Timema bartmani (assembly GCA_902151455.1). Lineage (NCBI taxonomy): Eukaryota > Metazoa > Arthropoda > Insecta > Phasmatodea > Timematidae > Timema > Timema bartmani. Next base: position 298,288 of record CABFWB010000396.1, on the reverse strand, counting down.
AATTTTGTTCTTGACAGACGTATGTTATTTTAATTTCTTTATTATTAATTGGAGTACAGCTAACCAATTATTGTATTCTAAGCCATAACTATAATATGCCGCCATTTACATTTATTGAAGTAAAAATCATGATTTAAAAGTTGCGCCTACTCTTGAGTGGTGGCAAATATAAGACACAACTTTGCTCTCAAACTGTACCTGCTTCTTTTAGTGAATAGGGTTTTGGGCAGATATTTCAAACTTGCGCCGGCGCAACTATTTGCTCCCGTTAGTGAATCCAGGCCCAGGTGAACACTTGCATAGGTAAACTATCCAGCAATCATTCTATCCTTTTAATTCCCATTAATTTAGTCTTGTGCTCTACATAATTATTCAAATTTTACCTAACCTAAATAATTACATCTTACAATATTCAAATAGAAATAAAACTAAATATAAGCTAAACAATAATGAACTACAAATTGAGCTAACATTAAACATGAGAGTTATAAAATTCAAAAAATCAAAATAAACTAATAAGTTATAAGTGTAAATTTAATTAAGAAAGCCCACCTAGGCAAAGAGGAAAAATGTGTGAAGAATCCAATTCACAAAGGTGACATCTTCTTCCTTTCTTCTGTCTTCTATAGTAAAATTAGTCACAAACACATTTAAACATTAATTTTAACACAAACTGAGTAATATTTCGGCATTGTTGCCTTAAATATTAATTAACAAAAATAGAAGAGGGAATACACTTTACACAAACACTGAATTACTTCTACAACAGTTAGCACACTGTTTTTCTAACAGTTTCTTTTTGTCTAATCTCTTTTTGTTTGATAAAGGCCATAATGCCGAAATATTACTCAATTTGTCTTAAAATTTGTGTTTAAATGTGTTTGTGACTTTTCTACTATATAAGACAGATGGAAGATGTCACCTTTGTGCGTTGGATTCTTCCCACATTTTTCCTCTTTCCCTCAGTGGGCTTCCTACATTAAACTTATATTTATTAGTTTATTTTTTATCAATTTCCATTATTATAAAAATTATTTAGCCATTGATTGGGTCACCTCATTTTTAAATACTAAACAAAATTGAAAAAGAGATATTCTATTAATATTCTCTAGTTTACAATTCATTTCTCTCTTGAAATAATTGTAAAAAAATCCATCTAAAAAATATTAACAATTCTCACATGGGGATAAATAAACTAAAAACATACTTTATGAACCATATCACATCCAAATTTTAAAAGAAAGAAATGTTTAGATGCGGAAAATTAACAATTGTTTGATCATAAGGCACAAATAAAATATTTTAGGATACTTTTTACAGATATATACGGTGTCTAACAGACCGGGAGGTAATTAACACCGACTTCACTTAAAATAATATATTAATATTTAATAATACCACTCGATTAATTTTTTGGAACATATTTCTTTCATGAAAAATGTTATCTATAAAAACAAAGTTGTGTCAAGCTTTTGTTTGGAAATAAAATCATAAAAAACACCCTTTATCGGCACACTAAAAGGACCGAACTTTTTTTCTTTTAGAGAAACAGAAACAAAATACAATACAAATATTAATATCAAATCATAAACAATTTTTTTCTCTTCTATTTGCTACTTTAATTTATTTTAAATCTTGTTTAAGTGCATCATTAAAATGAGTTTTATCAAAATACAAAATTTTTCATACAAGTACAAAATGTTTGTTCAAGCCTTTTATTTTATACTTTTTGGGAAGGAAGGGGTGGGGAGATATAATGGATACAAGACATATTATGTTGGTTGTGTTTATGAATGCCTTGAGAATTGTCTGTTTACTCAATCTATTTTGATTTTCATTTATCATTTTAATTATATTATCCTCATTCCTCTTTCTTATTTTTTGTTACTGCGTCTCTCTGCTTGTTCCGGATATATTTATGTGTACTAATAATGTGCGAAGTCAACCTTTTCAATTTGAAGCGAAGTTGAATCGAAAAACATGGGATACACTCGAAGATAAATCAAAGTTTGAATATTTAACTAAATGTTTAGCGTTGGAGGAAAATATACTTTGCATAACTATGTAAATTTAGGTATTAAATATAATTTATAAAATGCTTTATTTCAAATACAACTAATATAGTTTGTATTTTATGATAAATTAAATTATTATCCCAATATGAAGTTTAATATTTTTATGTATTTTTTATGTGAACACTAATTTTTAATGAAAATAGCAGAAAATTAAAAAAAAACCATCAATGTGTCTTAACTTTATATATATATTTATTTATATATTTTTGCAAGGTTTCCTAGTTCTTGAATCTGGTGAATCTTACTTTCGAATCTAAGTCAAAAGCAAACAAATATTGAAAGTAAATTCAAAGGTTTCAAAGCTTTGCACACCACCTGATAATTACAATAATGTTTAGGAATCAAGGAATTTTGAATTTAGGAGTGTACGCGCATTTGTGTCGAATGGTAGTAAAAAACCATTTAAAAAAAACACTTTCAGTACACTCGACCGGGATTCAAACCCCAATATCCTTAACATCGGCAGTTCAGTCTATTGTGAGAATGACGCCATGGGCAATTTGACCACCGAAGTTGGTATGTCTCGGGCTTAAAAGTCTATCAATTTCCTGGAAATGAACTAGTGAGCAGTTTTAGATGACTGGGAGATTGAGCGATTCCTGAATATGGCTTACAGTCCCGATGGCCATCAACAGCTATGCAAATCTTAATGATATTATAAAAAAAAGCAAATATTTAAGGACTAATTAATGCTATCCATTTCTTATCTTCAACAACTAGGGCAAAGCCCAAAAATAGTTCTCACTTTAAGTCTTAGCAACAATTCTTATAGGGATAGGATAAGTGCTAGTGTTATTTATTTACATGTGTGTGTGTGTGTGTGTGTGTGGTGACTTTTTCTACTATAGAAAAAATGAAGATGTCACCATCACATATTGGATTCCACCACACCTTTTTTACCTAGGTGGGATTTTTTAAATAAGGAAAAAAGTGTGAGATGGTATGGACACGTAATGAGAATGGAAAAGTAGAGGATTCCAAGGAGAGAATGATGGATTTAAAGTTTGGAGGAAAAAAACTCCAAGGGAAACCAAGGCAGGGATGGGAGGAGCCAGATAACAGCAAGTGTGCGAGGAAGAGGAGAGGATAATGGAAGGATAAAGGGAGATGGAGGAACTTGACAAAACTGACCCAGTCACAGGCTGGAAACAGTTCATGATGATGATGATGATGATGATTATGATTATGATGAGTGGATCTCTTCAATCAATTTCTACTGATCAATTTATTTTCCCTTTATCTTTTATCAATCGCCATTGTATTATAATTTTATAACAGTCCTATTTTACCCAATACCTAGCGAATTAGCTATAGAATGGAATATTTCCCTTGGAGATATGTGGGACGCGCCTAGGTTTAGTCTTGCTTGAGGCACTGGTCACAGACACGGACGGGGTTGTCCCAGCCTCGACGCAGCACGGGTCGCCGGCCGGGCGAGCACTTGGCGCACACGCCCCGGCCGCAGTCCCGGCAGTGGTGTAGCATCTCCTGGGGACCGAACACCACCTCACAGCAGCAACAGTGACTCACTTCGTGGTCTGGCACCCAGTACGTGGGGCGAGCACTGCTCTTTATCAGATCTAGGAGACAAAGTCATACTTTTTAATTTGAATTTAATAAAAGGTGATAATTAAGAATTTCAAAGTTGATTCCTCGGTATTATTGATTTGTACTCTTATTGAAATAATCAATCTAAGTAATCAGGGCCGTAGAGTCTGAAGAAATTTTGAGCGGAGTCAGTCACAATGTACTGACTCTCATTACAACTCCTCTTTCCACTTCTTATTGGTGGATCAGTCCCGACATAATTACAAGAAAAATTTGACAACCAGACCCCAGACCATTAATTTAACATTTCTAATTTTATATTATGTTCATAATTTTGTTCCCAAGATTCGTATTTGTAAAATGGATTCGACCCATCTCTAAGTAACATGATTTATTTGCGAGTTATAAGTGAAGCTCAAAGTGACAGGGAACCATGAAGAACCATGAAGAACCATGACATATTTGTTACCTCTAGGATACTCCAAAACCGAAGCAACAGTACTGATCGTATTCACAACAACTTCACCATATTTCCGGACTCTGACTTCGGTGTCGTCAATATCGTCAAGAACATCTAAATTAGAGTTCGCTGACACTGTAATGGTAAAAACACATCAACATCTAATTAATCAAAAACAACTTTAGGCTTTGTAAAAATTAACACCAAATACTTAAGTTTTACATCCTTATCACATAAACACTCTCTAAGATAGCTTATGGTTTCAAGCCTTGACACAAAGATGGAAATTTCGAATTACTTCTCTTCATGAATTTTAAATGTGAATGGACAGTAAAAACTATGCAAACTATACCTATACCTTCTTCCAAATATAATACAATTACCTCATAAAGCGAAAAGAGGTTTTCCTTATTGAGATATATAAAAAAATATAAATTAAATTGAATTAAATGTTTTTATATTAAATGGATTTATCAAATTAAAGTGTAGGCCATGGGAATGAAGTTATCCAGGAAAGAGTGGGGGTACAAGGAGTACATGTGTATAGTAGAGGAAGCAAGACTGAGATGGTATGGTCATGTAATGAGGATGTTGGAGTACATGTGATAGTAGAGGAAGCAAGAATAAGATGGTATGGTCATGAAATGAGGATTTAAAAGAAGAAGATGCCAAAGAGAATGACGGAGATGATGTAAGAAAAAGATCACAAGGGAGGCTAAGAAAGAGATGGGAGTAGCAGATAGCAAAAAGTGTGCATGAGAGAGGAGAAGAATGGTGGAAGGATAGAGGAAGATGAAGGCATTATACTAAACTGACCTGGCCATCGGTTGGAAACAGTTGATGATCATTAGGATTAGAGATTAGAATGAAATATTACTAAAATATGTTTAATAAAACATTTTTTAAATGAGTCTAGTGTATAGATTTATAAAAAAAATAAGCACAAAATAATACTTTTTCAAGCATAATCAATTTTTTTAAATATTCAGACTTCGATTTGGCTTTAGGTTTGCTTTGAATTGAAAAAGTGAACTTCATCCCCCCCCTCCATGTGATTGGATTATTTTCCACAATCCTAACTACTAGCCAGACACAATATTGAGTAGTTTCCTAGTTAATGAGTAAATAATAAGGGCCCACCTTGCTTGAAACAAGCGTCACAGACTCTGACAGGACTATGCCATCCCCTGTCAGGAACCGAGGTAGTTTTGGAGGAACAGTTCTCACAGAAGCCCTCTCCACAGGAGCGGCAATGGTGCTTGCTGGCATTGACGGCAAACACTGTTCGACATGCGTGGCAGTGCTGAAGAAATGTTACACCGTCAAATTACTCACACATATAATTTAAAAGTTGTATGTAATTTTTGTGTTTTGTTTTTCACATTTTTTAAATTTCTCATTCCAAGTGGACTATATGAGAGCAGTATATTAAACAATTAGCGATGTTTTTATTTTTGTAATTATTTGAAATAAAATAAGCATTTTTACTTACGTCCTTAATGGTTTAATTAAAAGTTGACAGTAATTTTGCACTGTCTAAGGTGTGAACTGTTACCATACATGGGAAATCCTTTCTCCTTTTTTGTTCGCCTCTTCTTATGCGGGCTAATCCCGTTTATTATCTCTAGGTAATTTGTTAAATTAGTAGTAAAGAGCGTAAAGTATCTTGGAAGTGTCGGAGCAGAGAAGATCTAATGAGAAGAATGCTTCAGGGGTTAGGAATTGAGAAAGTTGAATATAGAGGAAGTGAACCCGCATTTGTGTGGAGGGAGAGTGGAAAACTATTTAGGAAAAACCACCCCCAACTTACCCTAGTGATATTCGAACTTCTATTTCTCCGTCCTCAGCAGTCTAGCTCAACACGAAACTAGCGCGTTAGCTAATTATGCTACCGAGTTGGATCATTATGATAACTTTGGGAAATTTTACCCTTATTTAATATATTACAGTCACCTTAATCTCATGGTTGGGTCTCCAGTACTTGGGTGCTATTTGGTCAGCCACCCAGGATGAGATAAGGCGAGTAGGAGGTGACCCCACATTTACTACAGCCTCTGAGATGTAGGTCACCCCATCCAAAACCTTCTGAGCCGCATTCTGGGACGCTACCAACGCCATTTTGCTCTGCCCACACAGTAAAACTGAAGTTATAATCTACAGTACATTTAGATGATTTAAAAAAGTAGAAAAGTAATATTTAAAGCAAACTTCACTTTTTATCAATATTTAATCATACAGACAAGACTAGTTTTAGACCAATAAAATATACGACATACACCATAATGATGTTAATAGTGTAGACATGTAGAAATTTAACCACAAGAACACTCAACACCTAAAATTTAAAATTTAAATAGCTTCCCAAAAAAGAAAAGAAATCCATAATTAATTAGACATTATGTACTAAATAAGCTAAAGGGTTAGGGACAAGGAAGGTTGAATTTAGATAAAGTGTACCCAAATGTATGTGGAGAGAGAGTTGGAAACCATTTTGGTAAAACCACCCTCAGTACACCAGACTGGGATCAAACCATGGTCTTCCTCCTTGTCGTCGACAGTCTAATCTATTGTGAGACCATGCAACCACCGAAGAGGGTCATAATTAATGTTATTGATAGCTAAAATTTAAACATAATACAGTTAATAATTCTTTATATATCTAGACACAGTAAATACACCCATCTGGTGCTATTTTTTCTCTATTATTATAAAGAAAGTTTATTTGGAATAGAGCAGTAGGCTAAATTTTGGTTAAAATTAGGAGGGATAGATAGCCAGTATACTTATATGACTGATATAGAAATAGAAATTGTTTGACTAAAACACTAAAAAAACAAACACATACATTTTTAAGGGCAAACGCCCACTGGCAAAGACAATAATTGTTTAATTTTTCAGTACAACCAAGAAAATAAGTTTAATCTGTTCAGCTGAAGATATGAAAACTTATCCTTAAAAATGTGTTTATGTAGTTTTTTTAAAAAATTGAAGTGTTTTATCTAAACAATTTTTAGTCCAGTATCACTCAGTTTAGTGTGCTGGCTATCCAGTCTAATTTTAATCATGATTATAAAGAAAAAGGTTTATGTTTTGTTTTGATGAAATTCTATGATAAAAACTTGACAGCTTCCAGAATGGCTGATACGATTATTTTAGAAATGTAAACATATATAACAGGATTGTTAAATTCGTACCCCCGGCCACACGTGTTTGATTTCAGTGCGTACAGCAGAGTCCTCTGGGTTCTTGTTACCGTACCAGAACTGGCGACTACGATAGATTTCACCACAATTTGGACATTCTATTACATACCTGTTATAAACAAATAAAATGTTAATTTAAAAATGATATCTGAGTAAAGGCATTGAAACCATGATATTTGTCATTAGGCTACCCATGTTTGGTTGTATTTAGGACCGACATTTTTACTTTGGGATATGAATGGGACGGAAAATGAGTCTAAATAACGGAAGTGAGACGAGAATGGGAGATTATAAAAATTACGTTTTAGAATAATTTTAGATTATATATATATATTATGCATGTATATACATATATATATATATATATATATACACACACACAAAACAAAATAAAACATTTAAAAGTCTATATATATATTTTTAAATGTTTTATTTTGTTTTGTGTCTATTCACAATTGTGTGTGTATCTGGAGACGATTGTTAACTAGAAATTATTTATTTTTTATTCATTTAGCACCGCGTCTTACTACCCGTTTGGGTTATATGCCTAAGTACTAATTACGCTAATGGGTTAGGAATTGGGAAGGTTAAATATAAGGGAAGTAACCCGAATTTGCATGGAGGGAGAGTGGAAAACCATTTAGGAAAAACCACCCCCAGTTCACCCGACTGAGATTCGAACCTCGATCTCCCCGTCCTCGGCAGTCGAGCTCAACATGACTAGCATGTTAGCTAACTACACCACTTAGGCGGGTGTGTTAACTAGAAATTAGGTTTATAGTACAAGGGATATTCCAAAATCAACCTCTGATTAGCTGGTAAAAAAAAAGTCATAAGTATTATTTATTATTATTTAGCACCGCGTCTTACTTCTCGTTCGGGTTATACGCTTAAGTACTAATTACGCTGATGGATTGGGAATTGGGAAGGTTGGATTTAGAGGAAGTGAACTCGCATTTGCGTGGAGGGAGACTGGAAAATCATTTAGGAAAAAACCACCCCCAGTTCACCCGACCGAGATTCGAACCTCGATCTCCCCGTCCTCGACAGTCAAGCTCAACACAACTAGCGTGTTAGCCAACTGCGCCACCGAGGCGGGTAAAGTCTAAAAGAAGAAAGAAAAAAAAAAAGAAAAAACTCATTACATACAAAACTTATATACATAGCTGCATTATTTTTTCATATGGTCGCCAACCAAATTCAAGCACTTGTCATACCGTGGCACCATCCATTAAAATCCTTCGTCAAGGAATGACGCCGCTAGGCTACCCAGCCAGTTGTTGACTACATTCATGAGCTCCTTGTTGGTTTTAAAATGCTGGGTAGCCAGCCAGACATTCATTTTTCTGAAGAGATGATTACACCTAGTTTCATTGCTGAGGGAACTGCAGGTCTTATGGAGAAAAGATTTATCTTCGCTCTCTCTCTCTTTGTTACCGGTTGCCAAACCTCCTAGCTTGCGGTTGTTTGGAAGTGAGAGGGAAGGGTTTACTTGGAAATTCCTCATTAAAAACAATGCAGCATGGGAAGGTTGGGGGTTCAATTGATAGGCAAAAACATTTAATATCGGTGTACAGCCTTTTCTAGAAACATTAACTATTATTTTCCATAATCGTATTTTATTCAAGATTGAAGTTTATTAACTTTTTATACTCCCCACATAATTATGCCTGAAATTATTTTATGTATAAAGCTTTTTTCCTCATAACTAATATACAAACAAATATATTACAACATGCATTTTATACTAAATATAATAGATTACATTCTTACTTGTTCTTAATCAGAAAATTAGGAAGTTCAATGTCAACATCAATCAAAGCTTTAATTTTCTTTAGGGTAGGTAATTCATTGTTACGGTAAAGTGAATGTATACCTCAGTTTTAGCTTATGTGGTGCTGATTGACAGCTCACAGCTGACTTCTGACGGCTTTAAAAAGCTACCAGACCAAATTATGTATCCCTACGCCGAACCATATGATCTGCAAAAAACATGTCTTTAGCAGTTGTCACTTCTGACAGTCAAAATTTAGGTATATACCTAAATGTTGACTGTCAGAAGTCAGCTGTGAACTGTCAGTCAGCACCACATAAGCTAAAACTGAGGTATACCTTTCTGCAAATTGCTGCTTGAATAAAAGTGTCATATTTATCAAAACGCTTCATTTGAGTGCAGTTATTTCCTATTTGATTGGTGTCAGTAACTTTCTCTTAGCTTTGAATTCTTGTTTAAAAGAGATGACTAGCTTACAAGGCTTACAAGACACACCTATAGCTTCTGCAGTCTGCAGCCGCTTGATTTACTAAACAAGTCTTGACGAAAATAGGTGTAGACTCTTAACACCATTGCCCTTTCTTTACTACTTAATATTTCCCTCTTGGAATGTAATTGTTTGTAACAAGCCGAAGATTCCATAATTTGTGTTATATTTTAACTGTTAAAAATACACTATTATTCAAATAAGTATACTAATAGGCACATAAAACTACAATTACACATCCTTACGGCAAAAAACAACAACAAAAAACACACAATCAACCAAAGATCTAAACGTGGTCAATAACAAATATTTTTCTACACAGAGTACTAATAAAATACGAATGTTTATTTAGTTAATGTTTTTGAGCTAGCTATTAGGAACACGAGACTCAGACTACTGTAACTTTACGACTGTGCTGGAGGAAGAAGCACCAATTACTGGCAACAACAACAGCCCAGCATTGCCAAATTTGATGTATATTCGAAGGAAGACTGATCACGAAAAATAAAAGAATGACAACGCTATTGCTCAAAAGTAAGCATGCAGTTCCCTCAGCAATGAAATTAGGTGTATCACTTGGAATCAAGTTCGGGCTGTAAGGGGGTTGGTCGAAAATCTCCCAAAAGCTGGTGCCATGGTACAACGAAAGTTTGAATTTGGGTGGGGACAATGTAGAAAAGTAATGCAGCTATGTATATAAGTTTTGTATGTAATAAGATTATTTTTATCTATTTTTGACTTTTTTTTAAAAGCCAATTGGATGCTGATTTTGGAATAACCCTCGTATTATCCTGCCTCAGGCAAATTTCTACTATGTTTCTGCAGTCCAATCTATTGCGAGAGTTACGCCTTATACCATTTGACCGATAAAGTGGGTTTTCTTACAAACTCGATTAAATATATGCAAGGTACAGTGAAAAAACAAAACCTGTTAGAAGATTTCAATTAATTGCGATAAAGACGACTTTAGACTTGTTTCCCCATTTAATAAAAAAGAGACTATGAATCCTCTGGTGCCTGGGATATAAAGCTACTCACCCAGACCAGGCAAACTTTGCAAGACCGAACCAGGATGTATCAGAGGATGACGTCAACTTTGGGATGACTATAACTTCTTGTCCGTTTGTGTGACAGGTCTTACAAATGTAGGTGCAGTTTTCATACTGATGCTGGTACCTGGGAAACAATACTAGTATGACACACGTTTTTACAACAATTATGTACATTCCTCAACACCTTAACTATAGAGGTGGGTTGAATCCTATATTTCTTGAATCTTTAATATTCTTTCAAATCTTGAATCCTTGAAATGTAATTAAAAAAAACCTCCACGGCGTAAGTCTACAATCAAGACATACCAACCGAGCAGCCTCCACTGTTAACGATGATAGTGACAACATTTGAGGGAAGAGGCTGTCATATAGTCAGCATAACAAACCCTCCGGCACTTAATCTCAGTTTTCTAGATCAGAACTGTTACTTATTCATTCAAGTAGCTCCTCATTCGGCCTCACAAGGTTGAGTTGACCTCGTTCCAGACCCATTGATCCACAGAAAGATTGTGGAAAAACCGAGGGTCGAACCCGGGACCTCTGGATCTGTAGCCAAGAACTATNGTATATGACCACTAAACCACAGAATTCTAGTAAAATCAAAATATTTAAAATCAAAGTTTGAAAAAGATGTCAAAAAAGCCCACGTATCACTGACGAGCACTGTCATATCTGTTACGTCATAAAAAACAAAGATAACCCATTTTGACTTTGCATCTATTTTTATGATTTTGTTTCTCCAACTACACAAGCCTGTATCATTACTGTCACTAATTGCCTAGAAGTACATAGTTCCAAGTCAAGGCCTTCATTATTATATTAGAGTTATCTTTTTGAGATTTTTATGAATCTCGAATCTCTCAAATATTCAAGGGATTTGAGGATTTAAGCATCACATTTCTAATTTTAACTATTCAAACAGTTTCTTAGCCATGTAACAAATTACAATGCTGGCGAGGGAGTTGAGCCAAGATAGTTACGAGGGAGTTGAGCCAAGATAGTTATGAGGGAGTTGAGCCAAGATAGTTACGAGGGAGTTGAGCCAAGATAGTTACGAGGGGTGTGCCAAGTACAATTTTTTTCAATTTGAAGAAAACTCGAATCCAATGTATAAAATATTCTCAAAACCAAAATGAAGCTAAAATATTATTTAATTGTTTTAGACTAGAATCCGACACCATAGCTTAGTCGGTAGCGTGTCTGCCTACTGATCTAAGGATCCCGGGTTTGATTCCCGGCATGGCTGAAAAATTTATCATTGGTGAAATGAGGATTTACCCTTTCACATTGATAAATTAACAAGCGAAGACTGGATGTTGTGCTTGTCCTAGTCTTAAGTTAGAATATAAGATATATGAAGCTACGGCAGGCCTAGCAAGCTGGTAGTGGAAAATATATGGCATGAATAAAAAACTTACCACAGGCTGGAAACAGCAATGGATGTAAAGTAAAGTTTTATACTAGATACATTTTTATATTGTGGCTATTTACATAACTGTATGCACTAAAATAGTTGAGAAAGTGTTTTATCATAAAATTGTTTGCAATATTTCATTCTAATCTTATAAATCAAGTTATCACAACATGCAATTCAAATACTTCATGTTTTTTTCTTTTGAATATTAATTTGTTACATAATAACATATGAGGGCTCTAAGTGAATAAAAATTAGTATCTAAGCCATAAACATTTTTACCGGCAAAACTTTGTTTATTGTCAAATTTAGAATCTTTTTTCCAAGCAAAGTTGAAGCTGATATTTTTTAAAAGCCAAATCAAAGTTTCGCACACCCCTATGTTAAAGTTAATATAAGAGAGTACAATATGTAGAATTTTAAGTGATGTATAGTCTGTGGTTATAAAATATGCCTACTTGCATCTTGATGAACAGGAATGGTCCAAGTTCTCAGTGACGTGTCCCATACTAATTTCACATCGCTGCTCACATGACAGACATTTGATAGGACATGTGAAATATTGGTCTGGGAATAACACTGAGGCAGAGTTCTCGATTTCACCACTGAATTTGTCATTTAGTACCTATGAAATGAAAGTGCAAGTTCGGTTAAGCCTTGGCTCCAGAAATATAATAAATATAGACCTACAACTCTTATGTCCTCCAACACCTTAGCAGTGTTGCCAACCATACGATCTGGATACTACTTTTCATATAATTTCAGCACCTGTACAATCCAATATTGGAAGATTTCCTAAAAGTAATATCCTTGGGCTCTGCTACAAATAAATAATATAATGCATTGATTAATATTTTATTTAAAAAATAGGTAGATTAATCAATATTACGAACTTAAAAGCTAGTATCAGTACTTAGATAGTATCTCCAAATTTTAATAAAAAATTAAAAATCCGCTTCAGTGGCTGAATGGTTTAGTCATCACTATAATGTTAGACCGGTGTGTTGAAGACGAAGAGATCAGGGATTGACTCCCGGTCGGACCTACTAGAGGTTGTTTTTAATAAATGGTTTCCCACTCTCCTTTAAGGCAAAAGTTGGTAGAATACATCTAAATACTTCCTTCCTCATCCCTAACTTATTAGAGGAATTATCATATATGCATATAACATGAACAATTAGTTAGACCCAAGAATTTAAAAAACATAGTAAGATAAACAAAGGCGCAAAAGAGTGAAAGAAAGACTTATAAAAGTCCAAGAATATCACATAAAAATGTATTTATTAGGCTGTTACTAGCCCATTGGAGTAGACATAAGGAACTGTTCCATTCACTTCAAAGACTACAAGTTTCTTTTTTTCCGCAAGCTCTAAAATGAATGATTTCATACCATTTTATTTTATACTATGGTCTGACATCAAGTAGGCCATGAAATTGTCCTTTTTATAGTGAGCTTGTTTATTAGTTACTTTATTTATAGTTTAGTTATCTTTGGATTCAATCTAAACAAACATTGACTATAATCGCGGGAAAAGTGTTTTGCTAACAAAATAAATTGAATATTTATTAGTAATTATGGGATTCAGAAATTGAAATGTGAGGAAAGTGATAAAGATTAGTGTTGTGGACAGTCAAATAATGATTCAAGCAGTGAAGAAGATGGAATAGAGTTAGGCAAAGGTGATTGTATTACAAGCTTATCCTATGCTAATGAACAATTAAAGTGGTTTCGTGTCAGTATGTGACATTTTAAAAAGCATTTAATTAAATTTAAAACAAAATAATAAATTCAAATAGAAGTTAAAGCCAGAAAACATTTATTTTGAAATGCTGCAAAAATAACCTATTTTTATGTGCATTTAATTCCTGCCACTATTTACAACTATGCAACAAAATATTACAACCTTAATGGGTTAAAATTATTTCATGATTAATAAAACTGAGTGGTATGTGGCCCCCTGAAACATGTCACATAAAATACGGTTTAGCGTGCTTACCTTGAGCGTATGATACACAACCTGAGGCTGTCTAGCTGAGCGTACTGTCGTGTTTTTCAGCTCAAGAACAATAGCTTTGCGCAGCTCGGAGAAACAAGTGGGAGGGGATATAGTTTTGGTACCAATATAACGTAGAGAACTGAACGCTTCAATTTCCAGTTTCATCTGAACGAAATGACGTCTTAAAATATCCTCGGCACTTTCCGAGTTATCTGCAGGAAGAAATACAATCACGTTTTAGTCTTTTGGAAGTTGTTTTTTTAATCAAATGTAACTTCTTTTTTTATATAATTTTACAGCTTACCAATAGTTCTTGAAAGATTGTTAATAAGCAAATCACATAGTTCTTGATACTCGTATGTGAACTGGGCTTGGTTTTACTTTGAATCAAAGATACAAACAATTCAGAGTTAGCAGGGGCAGACTTATATATAGGCCTAGTAGGCACGTGCTTACGGCGGCAGATTTTAGGGGCGGCAAATTTTGAATGACGAAAAAAAATACATATATCTTTCTACCAGTTAGAATAATTGTATGGCTTCATCGTGTGTGTGAATGTTGTTGTTTGCTGTATCTGCGTGCCAACATGACATAGTATCGCCTTAATTCATGGACAATCATTTTAAATGAAGGTCACTTATTGGATAAAAGGGATTTGTCTGGCATCATTGACCAGTTCGCTCAGCAGAAATCAAGGCAAAAGATACTATAGACTATTTTCTTATTGTGTAAATGCTAATATTTTATCTGTAGTAACATGTTCTTCAGTATACTAGTGCAGACTTTATATTTTTAAATTATATAATATTTTAATTTGTGTGTTGTGATAGTGTAAGAGTATTTATTTCAATTTTTTAAGTCTTTGCTTAGAGTCTTACTACTTTTAAAACCTCACTATAATAAATAATAAAATAATTTAAGCACTTTTTATCTTTCAGTCTACAGATAGTACTTGTGTATATGGTATATATGTTTTGGTGTATGAGGGGTAGTAGGGGTGGAAACGGGGATTTAGAAGGTTAGAAATGAAATTAGGAAAAGTGGGCAGCAAATTATCTAGTGCCTATGTGCGGCAGCGTCGTAAATCTGGCCCTAAGAGTTAGTACAGACTAAACAACCAGGCCAAGCTGGTTATTATCAATTCATTTAATAACGCATAAAACCCACTTCTGTGGATGCATTGTATGAGGAGTCACTCTCGCAATAGACTAAGATTGCCGATGACAGGGAGATTGGGGTTTAATCCCGGTCAAGTGTAGTAAGTGTTTTCTTTTAACTGAAATGTTTTCCAATCTCTCGTCATGCGAGTGCAGTTACATTTCCTCAAAATTCAACTTTCCTAATCTCAAGCACATTAGAGTAATTAGTGCCAGGGCGTATAACCCGATCGGATAGTAAGATGCGGTGCTAAAAAAAATCATAAAAATGTTGAATTTTTCAAACTATTTAAAGTAATTATTTTGTATTGTGTATAATTTTAAATACACAAAGATCCAGTAAAGAAATTTTATTTTATGTTTCAAAATCCCACTCAGATACAGACAATATAATGTATTTGACCAAACCTTTGATCTAGGTAAAAACTAGAGGTCAAAGGTTTATGGGAAAAAAATCATTGTAAGATGTGTAAAATTAAGCGTCAACAAATTAACTTCCATCGGGTTTTAATCGTTAACTTGCCTATCACATTAACAACTCTACTCTTATAACCACTGAAACAATGGTTGACAAAAGACAAGTTCAATATTTTTCTGTTTCAAACTTGTAAATAAAATAAAATGTCGCTACTTACACAGGATAAAACTTCTTAAAATTAGTACATACTAAGCAGGATGAAGGCAAGATGTTATGAAAGAGTTCAGAGCATTGCTATGGTCCAATTTTCATAGGAAGGGTCTTATCTGACAGCTAGAAAAGTCATTAGATCTAATTTCACATATTCTTAGTCAAGTTATGTGATCTGCAGCCCTGTCACTTTTGATATTTATTATCAATACCTATAAAATATTACTTTAATATTGTAAAATCAGGGCTGTGCTGTAGGTATGCCAAGCTTTTGACTTCTCTATTTTTCTATTGTCCGACTCCAACTCCGAATCCTTCATAAATGGCTAATGTATATTAATTAGTATTGAAAAATTTATTGGTGTAAAATGTTCCAATACAGATTACTTCATGTGAAGCTTTTTTGACATTGTGAATTTATATATGAATTAATTTGTCAATCAAAATTACAAGTATTGGCCATAAAGAATTAAAAAATTGTGTAAAACATTATAAATTTTGGCCACAAAAAGATAAGTTTGAATTTTCTAATAAAAGTCTCATCCTATGAAAATTGCACACAACATACTGGATGGCAATGTATCAGTGTGCTGAGTCTCATGGAAGATGATGACTGCCGGTCCAAGAGCAGAAGGGGAACCTCCAAACTCCACTCTCTGTCCAGCCCGCTGCAAAGCCGACTGGAAGTGTAGCGTGTAAGCCCGCGATGCTGACCCCAGGAATGTGTACAGATCACGATGGAGACGATTTGAACGAGTGCGATATATCACAATATCGGACACAGCCAACACCTTCAACAAATATGGGGAAACTATGTTGGAAATATACAAATCAGAGACTAAATGTAGTGATACTTTTAAACATTTGATGGATGAGTAGGTGTATTTTTTTGTTAAGAGTTTAATATTTATTTAATACATATTGATTATATAATCAGCATGATTTCAAATTAGTTTTATAACTAAACTTGAAAGTGATATTCAGAACTAAGTGTAAGTTATACTTAAAGTTAAAATGTTCTTAAACATATTTGTTGGCGTAGAAAGTTTAAATATCCAATGATTTTAATATAAAAAATGAAAGAATAATCTTTTAAAAATATATGTTTGGATATTGAGTTTTATATCTAATAATTTTAGTATCAAAGTGAAAGAATAATATTCAAAAACTATCGGTACCGTATATATTCTAAAAACTCACAAACAAAAACTAACTTTCCTGAAAATTAAAAATTTGCAATAATGTCACAGTTTTCATCTCATGTTTGAATGAATAGCAGCGATATTTTTTAGATTAGTATGGTACTGTAATCACCTTGAGCAAAAGCCTGGTCCTTTGGTTCTCATGATTGGTGGCCCCAAGCAGACCTTCTGTGTCCAAACATATCACACTGTGCAGAGGGTCAAAAGCAGCCCACACACCCAAGGTGCAAGAGTCTTGCTTACAAGATGTCTGGAAGACAGTGCGACCCTCGAAGAAAGTGTGGTTCAAGGTGAAAGATTTGCCATCGCCAGTGTTACCGAAAATTGAAACCACTTTGACACGGTCAGATTTTTCACATTTTAATCGTTTTATGAACTGCTCCGCTGACGTTATCTTTATCGGAGAGAGGGTAAAACAAAACACTTCAGTCAAACAAATTTCATATACTTTGAATTTTATAGTGACACATCTTATAACGTTCACAAAAGTATTTACTCTATATCTAATTGGAATTTAAATATGTTAACACTAGAGAAAATCATTTTTAATACAAGGTTTTATGCCAAATTATTTTTCCACCAAACATATTACGTATTTAAAGTATGGTTTGGACTGGATTTCTATAACAAATGCAGTTTATAAAATATTGATTAGGCTATTTCCTATTATATAACAAATTCGCTTATTTTTTGGAAAACTTCTAGATTTTGGAAATATAGCTTGGCTTAGATTTAATTCTCAAATTTGCCCCTCAAGCACTGCGTGTGGCAAACAAACTTGTTTATGCTGCACTCTACAGTAGATAGTAAAACTCAGTATCATGAATCTCATGTATCCTCTCGGTAAACTTATCAACACTGCATCTTATTAACTGTTCAGGCTATAAGCATAGGCCCTATGCACTAATTATGCTAATGAATGAGGGGTGAGGAAAGATATATTTATAGGAAGTGTACACACATTTGCATGGAGGGAGAACAGAAAACCATTTTGGAAAAACCACCTTAGTTAACCGTCAGGAATTCAAACCCCAATCTCTCTGTCATCGGCAATCTATTCTAACACAAGAGTGACGCCTTAGATCATGTGGCCACCGAAGCAGGTCCTTTCAGTATAGACCTGGTTTCCGGAAAATGAGGTTCTAAGTATTTTTCAGTTAATGTGAGAGCGGCTCCTTTGATATATTCCCAAGAATCTATTGGAGGGGTGCACACTGTGTGCTGCGCGCTCAATCATGTAAGTATTGTTTCATTTGCATGTCTATTATATCCATCCCATATCTTTTGATCTATAACGCTAAATATTTTTCACAAATCTCTTTTCCTTTTTTCTTAAGGATCGAAAACACTACTTTTCAAATGAACCGAAACAGGAAATCTCGAAAGAATATTTGCCTGATCACAGCTTTGACTTATTTTTAGATGATGAGTTAGAATCCGGAGAATTTGAAGGATCAAAATTTCCTACACTTCCTATCGACATATGAAGCTTCTTGGAAAAATACAAACAACTGCAAGAACCTGAAGAGTAACCTGAACCTGTAAATGTTGAAGAGCCTTCAAGAAAGAAACGGGGGAAATCCAAAAGTATAAATACAACTGTTTCTTGTCAACAATGTAAAAAACATTTGTAGCAAAAACATTCTGTTATGATTATTGTATACTTAGTGTGCAAATATAAATGACAATAATTATTATAATTGCGGTGCATACATTGTATACTTGATGGGTTATTTCCTTGTATCCTAATATTCTTTTCTAAATAAAATATATATTTTTTTAGTTTTTAATTTTATTATTTAAATGTAGCTAGGTTGTAAATACCAGTAAAGTTATGATTTTTTAAAAAAACTGAAAATTTACTTTTAATCTGAATATAAACAGGAAAATTGAAAGTTGTGCACAGTGTGTGCAGCGTGCCTGTTCTTGTGATGTGATTTGGCACACCCACTTGAGGGTTAACCCAAATGAGTATATTTTTGGGCACTATACACAATCTTTAGTTTCTACACTATAGCAAATAAATAAATGCCGAGACTACCATATAACATTATTATAAAGGAATAGAGTAATTTTAAGGTACCTTAAGATATTCCTTGCCATCAATCAGATGGAAGCTTGTGTCCTCCGAGCTTGGTCCCAATGAGCACGAGTCGCCTTCAGGGATAATGTCCGGGGGCAGACTTCTCTCTGCTATTGTCAAGCTATCAATGGATTCCATAATTGCCGATGAGTGGCTTAGCAGACTTTTACGATGATTAATGGACATATTTTAAGCAATAAAGTTTTTGGGAACCACTTTGAAACATTGTGTTTTTAAATTCTACATTGGAATACCTGTTCATAAAGATAACACATCCATTTTTAGTACAAATTTTGTTTCTTATAAACATAGTAAATTAAAATATCTAAATGTAGGTAAGTAAGGTGGAAGACAAATGTGTATGAGAAATTTAATTCTGTGGAATTAAGTTTTTTCTAGCCCTGGATCTTACTACCTATTTAGTATTCAGGTTTTAATATGCATACATATTAATTATACTAGTAGTTAGGGATAAGGAAGGTTGAATATTATAGCGTGAGTGTACTCACATTTGTGTGAAAGGAGAGTGGAAAACCATTTTGGGAAAACCACTCTAAGTACACACGACCGAAATTCAAATCTCGATTTTCCTGTCATCAGCAGTCTAGTCTATCACGAGAGTGACACAGAGACCATGCGGCCACGAAGCAGGTAAGATTGCGCATTATTTGGATCTATAATACCTATACATAAAGCTTTGATCATGCCATTTTTCAGCTTTTACAACGATATTTGTTCCTGTTTCTCTTAGGTGAGTTTGGTTTTGTACACTACTTCATCATAACAAAGGGTTTTAATAATATTGATTTTTGTTTCATTGGATTCCTCACATTTTTTTAAAGTGTAATCCTTGTATAACTTTGGCGAATTTTAGGTTTTTTTAAAGAAAAAAATTAGGCTAAAAGATACGGTTCTTAGGTTTCATCCCCCAAATTGAATTGAGATGTGTGTGGATTTATAGATATAATATATTGTAGGAGAGAATTTAAATCAATTAATAATAATTGTAACTAAACATTTTACCTAGAGAAGTTTTCGACTCTACTCACCACATTAACTCCTTAGCGCGAGCCGCAAGCAAGCTTTACTGACCCGAGTAGCCAACGTCTTTAACAATGGTAGAGCCAACCTTTGTAGATAGAGGGTGTCCTGTGGTCAGTACAACGAGCCCTCAGGCTGTTAATCTTAATTTTCTAAACTGGAGCTGCTACTTTTTCATACAAGTATCTCCTCATTTGTCTTCACAAGGCTGACCACATTCTAGACCCACTGGTTCACAGATGAACTGTGAAAGCGCCAGGACTCAAACCCGTGACTTTTTGATCTGCAGCCAGGAAATCTGACCACTAGACCAGAGAGGC
Source organism: Timema bartmani (assembly GCA_902151455.1). NCBI lineage: Eukaryota > Metazoa > Arthropoda > Insecta > Phasmatodea > Timematidae > Timema > Timema bartmani. Next base: position 277,847 of record CABFWB010000396.1, on the reverse strand, counting down.
CCTTTTTCACTATATTATTGTTGAAATAGGATTTAGCTCCTCTCTTGTAGGAATTATAAAGGATACTCTTTAATAAAAGCATGGGGTAATTTAATTTGTATTAAGTATCGCTAATTTGCTAAACTCGTGACTCAATATAATATCTACATCGATGCCCTTTGACATGAAATATAAAGCCTACAAAAGATTAAGCTTATCAGGTGAAAAATAAATTGGATTGACTAAATATTATATTAACATACCAAGTAAAATAGACCTCAAAATGATAAAAATAAAATAATTATTTTCTTAAATAATTGCATGGATTGCTCAAAGACATAATATTGACAACATAATTATTTCACAATAAAGACTAATCTTACAAATTACAAAATATTATGATCAAGATAGCCAACCTTATTTAGATAAAAAAAACTTTCTCATATAATTAATCAAAGTACGAAAGTGAGCAATGGCTTTATTTTTATTTATTTTATTTATTATAATTTTAATGAATCTACAAAGACTTTATAATCAAATTAATAGGTGTTAAAATCTAATATATATAATTATGTATTTTTTAAATGCCACCTTTTCCTTTTTTATTCACTAAATAACTTGAAAAGCTATATTTTTAAAAACATGAAATAAATAAAAAATAGTTGGATGCAATAAGAATTTAACCGTTGAGGTTTATACTGTTAGAAGCTTATGCTAGCAATTGAGCTAAATCTGTAATTAAGCTATGATGTAATTTAAGTCAGTGGATTTAGCACTAAAATAAAATAAAAACTCAGTTTAGTTTTACTAAAGGACTGCATTTGCGATTATATCTTCTTTTGTTTATATATGGTAAAAAAAGGCTCTTTTGTTAATAAAAATTTGAAAAAATAAAAAAATTGATACCCGGAGATCTACAGTGAGTTTGCTTCTCATGAGGTCTTAAAAAACAAACCAAGACCTAAATGAAACCCTCATTATATACATTCAAGATTCTAGTAGCATAAATTGACTAGTCCTCAATATTAACATACCATTCTTTCTACTCAAGCACTATATTTCTTAAGTTTTTTTTAACAATCTGGGAATTCTAGCTTTATTATCTTATGTTTAGCGGGGAATTTGATCGTTTTTGATAAAAGCTAGTGGTATTTTGATAATTTGAGTTGGAAACACTGTTCTAAAGTCTGAGAAGTAAAAAAAACAAATTTTTGTCTTTTATTGTGACGCCATTCTTTGTTTTTGAAAGGTAACAATATTGCACATAGTTTTTAGATATTTTTGATACATATTCATACCATAAAATATATGTGTACAGTCATAAATATCTCTTGACTAAATATATCACGTTTAAGTTGGATTTTTTTTTCAAATTGTTTGAAATCCCGCAACAATTATTTAGGGCCTTACCTTAATAATGTAACAGCTAATTTCTGAATATATTTAAACATATTAATCAAATGATGTTAGAATAATAAACAATATTATATTGTTCAATGATACAAATGATGTGCGTATATATTATACATATAATACACGTGGCGCCTACACACGAACAATGGCGTTAGTAATTCAATTATATTATTATTATCATTATTTTGCGTGGCGTCTTAGTACCCGTTCGAGTTATAGGCTTAAGTACTAATTACGTTAATGAGCTAGGAATTGGGAAGGTTGAATATAGAGGAAGTGAACCCGAATTTGCGTGGAGGGAGAGTGGAAAACCAATTAACCAATTAATTGATGATTTTTTTTTAAACGACTATTTTTTTATTTTAAATTATAATGTAAAAACCTATTACAAAATGCAAAAAATATACAAAAAAATAATTACCCATTATTTTGAATGTTTTTTTCAAAAATTTCAATTTTCGATGTGTTGAACAGAATACCGTAAACACTCTATAACATTCACTTATTTAGAAACCACAACTCTATAAAATGAATAACTTATGTATAAAAAAGATTAAAAAAACTTAAATTTATAAAATAAAGAAAAGTTTGAATGTTAAAAAAACTGTTTTATAATAGGCCCACTAGTTCAAAAATTTAATTTTGTATGGTAATCGCGAAAACATGTGGGAATATGAAGTGGGATCTCACACTTTTCACACTTTTCACACTGCCACACTGTTTCACTCCTCACTTTTTTTTGGGCGCACACAAAACATCTCTTTGTTGGATTTGCCTTTGTAGCTGTTGGTGGAATCTTCATTACGAAGTGTGCCCAATGCTTGGTCTGAAGACGCAGAGGGCTAGGTCCAAGTGACGGTCTTCCACGGCTTGGGTATTGTGGTAATGTTACATGTTCCAATATCTGTTCTACAAAATTCAACCGGAACTCGGTGAATGATTCCCTTTTCCCAGTTAGAATTTTCCACACCACAAAGGAATTGTAAAGTGCCATATCGAACATGTAAAAAAATATCTTTTTATAACTTTTAGAATATCTTCTCATTACTGGGAAACTTGAAAGTACCTGGTCTTGGCGGTCAACACCACCCATGGCGTTATTATAATCTATAACAACTTGAGGTTTCACAACTTGTGCTTCTTCGACTTGTACACGACCCCCAACCTTTCGCTTCACCCTTTTTGTTTTTCCAGTCTCAGTCATGAGAGGTGAGTCGTGCATTGTTGATAACATCAAGACATCTTTCTTATCTTGCCATTTGAGACATAGGATATTGTTGGAGCTTTGATTGACGACTTCCCCTGCGGACAGTTTTTTTGAAACAACAGCTGCAGGCATGTTTTTTCTGTGCTTACGAACAGTTCCTAATGCGTATGTTTTATTATCCAGTAGCAACTTGAATAATGTTGGAGAACTGTACCAGTTGTCAGTATGAATGGCATATCCCTTGTTCAAAAGTGGCTCACTCAGGTTCATTACAACAGCTTCACTGGCCAACATACCACCATGATCATCCTGTCCACAATAAACCGAAAACTTCCAGCAATATCCTGATTTTGACTCGTTCAGTTTGTAAAATTTTACTCCAAACCTGGACCGTTTTGAAGGATTGAATTGAATAAAAGACAGTCGTCCTCTGCACTTCATCAAACTTTCATCAATCGCTATATTTTTGTCAGGCGTGTATACATGCTCATATTTTACATTCATGTACTCTATCATAGGCCTAATTTTTTTCAGCCTATCATCATCTCCTTCATAATGATTGGCAAAATGTAGGTATCTACATAAGAGTAAGAAACGTTTATAAGGCATTACCTCTGAAAAAATTGGTGTACGAAGAATTATCCTCTTTGTCCAGTACATTTCCAGCCGTTGTTTGGGATTTTGCGACATCAACACAATAAGGGCAAAAAGCGTTTTTAGTTCTTCTACAGTAACGGGAAACCATTTCTGGCGATTTTGAATGTCAACAGTATCCAACTTCACTTGAGCATACCTGTTAGTTTCAAGCACAATCATTTCAAAAAAATCATCACCCAAAATTTCACTAAAAGCATCAATTTCTTTTGGTACAGTACCATCATTACAAAGCTTTTGAATAATATTTTCATTCACTCCAGAGTGACCTATGAAAGGAATTTCAACTACCCTATTATTTTCATTTTTCCATTCCCAAGTGTATGTATAACCTATCATGTCTTCATTTTTATCGCTTTCGTCTTCACTTTCACTATTATATTCTGAATCGTCATTTACAACAATACTCTTAGGCAGTTCAAAATCTTTATCGTCTGTTACATCACTGTCACTCTCACACAAATATTTTTGTATTTCTTCAGGCCTATTTGCAAAATTATCATGCACTGAACTCATTTTGTTGGAAAAAACAAAGTGAATAAACAATCATAAATAAGCTAGAAGTAATAAACACTATACTTTTGTCCTTAATAAACGATAATAATGACACAGATGTCAGAGCTCACATTACACTAGACATCTATTAGAGAAAAATAAAACCATATCTAGAAGGCACTGGATTTCTCTGACATCTGTTGGACATTTTTAGAACTACTACGAAACAATATTATTGTATTGAAATAACACAGCGAGAAAGAAACGTCAAAGTCAGTGGATGGACATACAGCGCGAGTCACGCTTGTCAAAGTCCCTATTGTACTGAGAATCTGTGGCGAGTGGCACTCGTCAATGTCAGCGAATGGGTTAAGACCCACCGCCGGTTCACCTGAGCGAGATTTAAACCCTGATCTCCCCGTCCTCGGCAGTCTAGCCCAACATGAAACTATCGCGTTAGCTAACTTTACCACTGATGCAGGTAACTCGAAAGTTGATTGCGGCACTTAGAAAAGTATGTAATTTATTCATATCTTGAGCTAGTTTTATCCAGTCCACCTCATCACAACCTATCATAGGGACTGCCACTCACTACTCTGAACAATGTTCTAAACTCTCCCGTCACACATATTATAACATAATTAAAGCTTGGTTTTGTTTTAAAAATCCATTTTTTGGAAGAATTATTATTGTGGCTAATATATCACTGGTTCAAAATTCGATTTCATAACTGATATTTTCTAAAAACTTATATTGGTTTGGATTGGTAGGTTTGAGTGTTAAGAGTGAGAAATATTGCACAGAGCTCGGTGAGGTCCATATGACTTGATTTACACCTGAATGGTCTCCTTGTGCTATCACCTTAACAAATGTACACTTGCTATGCACTTTGGATGAAATCTGCATAATATTATTCAAAGGGACTGCAACGCTACTACCTACTAGTGATCTTAGCAACTAAGTTAAACCACCATCTTATTTTTTTTTTAAAAAGTGAATAAGAACCTTTAAACAAAAATACGCTATTTTAATTCACTTTTATTAATTGATCAACCCTTTTAGCGGTTTGTATTTGATTTAAGGTGCCACTATCGCAAGAGACTGGACTGTTGGTGGGAAAATTGGTTTTCGACCCAGACTAACATAATTCAAACTTAACTATCTAACTTAGGTCAGGAATAGTCACGACACTTAGTCCACCACTTTGATTGATTATTGTATTGTGAAAGAGAGAACCTTACTTTCACAAAAGAGGATTTTTTTTTGTACTGTCAGGTTCTTTATCTTATTGGAAACACATCATCATCATCATCAACTGTTTCCAGTCTGTGGCCTGGTCAGCTTAGTAGACTGTCTCCATCCTTCCACCATTCTTCTCCTCTCACTTGAACACTTTCTTTCTGGTATCTGCTCCTCCCATCTCTTCCTTGGCCTCCCCTGCGGTCTTTTCCTCACATACTTAATTTCCAACATTTTCTTCAGCATGGTAGAAACGTGTGTGTGTGTGCGTGTCATTCCATATAAAATCACTTAGAAAAAAATTGTTTACATTAATGATCACTTTGTTTTTTAAAATTTTTGGAACATAAAAATTCCTACATAACCTATACCAACTAATAATTAAAACATTTTAAAAAAATCATCCTGTTTATCTAATACAGTCATTTTTACAACATGGCCGTTGCTAAATTTGATGTAGTTTCATGTTCACAAAAACTTTAATAGCTTGTTAGATTAAAAGATTTAGAGACCTGGTCCAGGAACCATTTTTCTGTTTTGAAAAGTATTAAAGAGATGAATCTAAATCGTCAAAAATTCAACATTACCATTGCCTTAATCTGTGAAATCTTAAGTCCTGAATGTGGCTGCTCACTCAAATTTTCAAATATTCAGGCCTAAATATCTCAGATGGGGAACAGAAAAAAATCTGAAATTATTCTGGTATAAAGTATTGTATGATAGCTAATTGTGGTAAAAATATGGAGCTAGGCTTTAATGTTGTGGAGTGATTAAAGTCACAAAATTGATACATTTTTATGTTTTAAGAAAATATTACAGAAGCCTTAATACTTCAAGCAGCCTTAAACACTTCTTTCTTCTTCCTAATCTATTCATTGGTCACCTACCTCGTCGGAGTAGTTAACTAACACGTTAGTTTCGTGTCAAGTTAGACTGCCAAGGACAGGGAGATCGAGGTTAGAATCTCGCTCGGGTGAACTGGGGGTGGTTTTTCCTAAATGGCTTTCCACTCTCCCTCCACACAAATGCGGGCTCACTTCTATATTCAACCTTCCCAATTCTAACCCATTAGCGTAATTAGTACTTAAGTGTATAACCTGAATGGGAAGTAAGACGTGGTGTTAAGTATTAGTATTAGTATTATTATTATTATTATTCATTATTCATGTCCACAATATGGTTTCAATTATGGTTTGATAGTAATTTAAGCTTAGTAATCTGTAGGCCTACATTGGTCTGTTAGTTAGGCCTATAAAACCCGCAACTGTGGTAACATGGTCTAACATGTCACTCTGGTTTTAAACTCAATTGCTGGTTAGGGGGGAGCGAGATCAAGGTTTGAACCCTGGTTGGGTGTTATTGGGGGTGTTTTTCCTCTATCCCTCCAGAGTCCAGACACATGTGGTTGTTCTTCCCCTAAAACGCCCTCATCCCCATCCCATTAATTTAATAAATAAATGTACGAGTATAGCCCGGATTGGGTACCAAGGCAAAATAAAATAAGTTAGGCCTCATCAATTTTAGTCAAAGTGGGCTTACTGTTGTATGACATGCTTCTGTGTCTGCATGGTTTAAAGCTTCACTCTCGTGTTGGACTAGACTGACAGGGAGATCGGGGTTTGAATCTTGGTCGGGTGTGCTGAGGTTTTTTTTTTTACACTATCAATACAAATGTGGACACACTTCCTCTAAAATTCAACCTTCCACTTCTCTAACTAATTAGCTTAATCAGTACTTATGCATATAACTTGATTAGGTATTAAGACACAGTGCAAAGAAAACTGTTGTTTGGTTTTTTTAATTGATTCTCTCTTCAGGTTAAACACAACAAATTTACTTATGTCTGATTCCTAGTGATTTTAGTGATCAAAGATTTTACTGTAATTATAAGAAATTTCAATTATGATTGCAATTTATCTGGTCAAATTGGTTTGTTTGTGTGTGAGACACTTGCATTGACATGCATTAGTTTCATTATTTCTTTGCTCTGATCATTCTTTAAGACCAACCTCAAATGAAAAATAAATTACTTTAAAAGTAAGCATAATCCGCCAACTTAAATTTAATTACTGTGCGAAAAATTTGGAACTAACTGACGTTTGAATAGAAAACCACTTCACAAAGAATAAACCATTTGAAGGTATACGAGTGATAATTTTTTATAAATGTTTTAATTTAGTTGTCCGAGATGCCACCCAAGAGGAAGAAGCCCCCAGCAAAAGGTGCATATTGTTTCTATGTGGAAGATTATGTTCAGAAAATTAGAGATAGAGGTGGGAGAATTGAAAAACAAGTGGCTTGGCGTGAAGCTGGGGAATCTTTTGAGGTAAGAATTACTAAGAGAGGTCTCAAAGTTCTAACTTGGGCTTAGGGTCATTTTCCTCAATTTTACTGGGTGAATTTTAGAATAATGCACCTAAGTCATACGGACCTAAATACCTAGTAATTCTGCCCAATCATATTTTATTATGTTTCATTGTTTAATCAGTACTTATGCATATAACTTGATTAGGTATTAAGACACAGTGCAAAGAAAACTGTTGTTTGGTTTTTTTAATTGATTCTCTCTTCAGGTTAAACACAACAAATTTACTTATGTCTGATTCCTAGTGATTTTAGTGATCAAAGATTTTACTGTAATTATAAGAAATTTCAATTATGATTGCAATTTATCTGGTCAAATTGGTTTGTTTGTGTGTGAGACACTTGCATTGACATGCATTAGTTTCATTATTTCTTTGCTCTGATCATTCTTTAAGACCAACCTCAAATGAAAAATAAATTACTTTAAAAGTAAGCATAATCCGCCAACTTAAATTTAATTACTGTGCGAAAAATTTGGAACTAACTGACGTTTGAATAGAAAACCACTTCACAAAGAATAAACCATTTGAAGGTATACGAGTGATAATTTTTTATAAATGTTTTAATTTAGTTGTCCGAGATGCCACCCAAGAGGAAGAAGCCCCCAGCAAAAGGTGCATATTGTTTCTATGTGGAAGATTATGTTCAGAAAATTAGAGATAGAGGTGGGAGAATTGAAAAACAAGTGGCTTGGCGTGAAGCTGGGGAATCTTTTGAGGTAAGAATTACTAAGAGAGGTCTCAAAGTTCTAACTTGGGCTTAGGGTCATTTTCCTCAATTTTACTGGGTGAATTTTAGAATAATGCACCTAAGTCATACGGACCTAAATACCTAGTAATTCTGCCCAATCATATTTTATTATGTTTCATTGCGATTTGGGCATGCATGTTACCTCTGAATAATTTGATAGTTGTATTCATTGTGCTTTTCATACTATGAATAACTAATTTGTTTTCACAATTTAAAAAAAAAACTTACAAGGGTGTTTGGAATTTGCATATTTGTATATTCTTTTTATTTTGTTTCATTTGAACTGTTTGCTGGCATCACATCTTTGTGTTTGGTGATTATTTGTGGTGTGTGCACAGTTTTACCGTTGTGTTGAATGTCCATTGTGTGCATCTCGGTTCTAGGGATGTGTCGATACCAATATTTCTTGTACCGGTAACTGTTCCAAAATGCCGATAATTTTCCACTACCGATATAGTTCAGCATTGATATTGAAACGAATGGCTAGCTGTATTTTTCCAAAACGTTCGACAGCGAGACTACGTTCCAAGTAGGCCTAACTGTTCCATTATTATCAACACATTCCTACTCATTTCGCTAGCAGTGTACTAGTGTTGTCTTGAATCAGTGTCATTATTGGTTCCAACCCATTGGTCTCAGTTTGAACTTTGTTCTAATATCAGTCTTGAACAAAATAATCATCCACTGCTTTCCATGCAATTCTCGTGTGTGTGTGTGTGTGTGTGTGTGTGTGTGTGTCATAAATATAATACAAACCACTCTTGAATATCTATGTCCAAATTGGCACTTGACAACAATGTTTTAAATCTTTAAATTTAGATAGGCACTGAACAACTTTTTCCCATTTTTAACTGTAAATCATTACCATTGAAAATAAAATTCATGTACAAACAATTAAAATGCTTGAATTAATTACTAACCTACCTACCAATACCTAGTAATTTCCTTACTTTTGTATTATGTAGCCTATTTTATGTTATTTGGATGTTTGTTTCTCCTGAACTTTGTCATTTGACTTTCACAAGGCATTTCTAATTCAGAGGAAATGGTTAAAATATGTCTATAATTTTTTTATTATTTGATATTTCAACATGCACTTTCTGAACCAACTGATTATATCAGAATACAAGTTATAAACTAATTTAAATATAGAACAGACACAATGCTTAGCCCCCCGGCTGTTAACTCATCACCGAAAGAGTAAACCCACATTTCACCAATGATACATTGTTGATTTTTCGGAAATGCTGTGAATCGAACCTATGGCCCCTAGCTCAGAAGCATTCTCACTACCTACTGAGCAAAGCTGACCTTAATTTAATTTAAAAAAAAAGTATTTGAAGTATTTGTTAATGTCGTGATGTGTTGTCGTGAAGAATGTGTGTAATCTTCATGTATGATTGTTATGCACAATGTGATGTCATCATTCACAACCCAGGTAGTTTAAAGCTGTAATTTGGTGTTTCACAGAACTTAACGCCTCAAGAACGGGCAGTTTATGATGCAAGGGCCAAAGAATATAAGGCAAAATTAAGAGGCAACCCAGAAACTAAATACACGACATCTGGTCATACGTATGCTGAAATTGACCGAGAAGATGCAGAAAAGAAAGAAAAACAAGAAAGAATTGAAAGAGAGATTGAAGAGCAAATTAATAAATTGAAGCTTACACCAAGTGAGTACAGTAGTTTTATATGGTTAATCTTGATTTTAAATAATAACATACCCCTAATGGCATTCCTAGATGATTATATTTAATTATTACACTATGGCGCTTGGAACTTGAAAGTTCATTGCCGTGCTTAGAAAAGTACGCCACCTATCCATATCTTGAGCTAGTTCTATCCAGTACACCTCATTACACCTGATTTCTTTAGATCCATTATAATGTTATCCTGCAATCTGCGTCTAAGTCTTCCCAATAGTATCTTCCCATCATGGGTTTATCAGTCAATACCCTAAATACTGTTCTCCATTCTTTAATATGTGCTGAATGTCCTCCCCACCCTAATTCGCGGGATTTGATTGTCCTAACAATGTCTTGTTTTGAGTACAGGGTATGTAACTCATCTTTATGAAACCAACTTCATTCCTTAATTTCTATATCCCATTCTGAACCAAATATCTTATTAAGCACCTTGTTTTTTAACATCCTAAATTTATTCTCGCCTTATAATGTAAGAGACCGTGTTTCACAACCATAGCAAACAACGGGTAAAACTATTGTTTTGTATACTTGAGTTTTACATTCCTCGGCGGCAGATGATATGTTAATTTATACAATAATTATCGTAAATTTAATTCCATTCTACCCACAGGTCTAAACCAAGAGCATTCAGACCTGGCTACACATCCATTCTATTTCATGCACGCCAATATATATGGCCTTTCCGATGAAAACATATACCTACCTTGTGAGCTGGCGCTCGCCGAGTTCACTTTATTAAATGGTGTCCAAAATACTTATCACACTCTTGTGGATCCTGGTTTGTAGCTATTTTATTTCATAATTGGTTAAATTTACCTGATTTGTAATAAATAAAACTATAGAATAGTGGGAAAATAATAGAGCACAAATAAAAGTAAACACACTAACACATATTTACATACATTTCAATATATTGATGCTTCTATAATTCTATCATTTTATTACAAATTGTTTTTGCACTATGCACTTTATTATATTTACCTGAATGATATTGGAGTAAAAATTGTTACTAAAATAGCTATTTAAACACATATCTTTAATTGCCACGGACAGCTTCTTCAGGTTCAGTCTAAAGCCATTTCTACAGACTGTGGTTTGTATAAATTATATTCGCATATACACAGTCTGTATCTTTAATCACGTGACCGCGCCAACCAGTAAGATATTCAGAGACTAGGTCCAATAAAACTTTTTGAAATAAAATTGTCTTAGCAAAGGAGCAGTCAGCTGGTCAATTAAAGAAACTGAACAACTTTTTAGAGTAAATGTCTAGAATGTTGAAATTTAGGTGAACCGCCTGCCTGACTTGCACCTGTCTAGCTCGGGAAATGTAATCTTTGATGCTCTAGTCTTGATTTGGACATGGTTTTTCGACTTTGCCCTCATAGAAGTTCTCTTTTAATCAATAGATGCCTCTAGCATATTACTAACTAGTGACATCAAGTACAGTCTTTTTTTTATCTAATTGTAAAATTATATATACCTAATAAATGTCCCTTAAAAATAAATTTTTAAGAAACCTGACATTTTAAGCACAAAGAAAAAATTCAAAATCCAACTAGAAAATGCTTAAGGAAAGTCACAATAATTATATTTATAACACGATTTGAACTATCAAATCTATAATTAGTAATGAATCCTTTCGCTGCCATTTTTTTAATTTTAATGCGAGAGCACGTATTTACTTAACTGTGATTGGTAGTTCGTGTAAACTAGTCCTCACAGTTAAAAGTTGGCCGGGTTCTGAGTATGGACCAGAATGAGGATACAGATCAGGACTTTGTAGACAGAGCAATCTGATAGTGTGGTATTGGGACTTACAGGTATAGAGTCTGTAGATGGCCGGGTAAACCATTGTTCTTGGTTGGACTGAAAGTTTCACACTCGCCAAATGATTTTGTTTTCCAACTACTGTCACACTATAAAGATGAGAGCACTTGGACTAAAGATAGAAAAACTAAGCAATTTGTGAATAGTCGATACTATTATTGTGACCAATAAAATGATTGTGTCCAAAATACTTGTGATTTATAAGACACATTTGTTGATACATTTTTATCAGTCTCATTGGTAATATACAATGACTTAACATTTATTATGTTTTGTTTTCATTAGGATTCATTGCTTCAATTATTGTTGATTGCTTTCTGAGTGAAAGGGGTGGCAGATATTATTAGATAAAGTTTCCTACGTAGCTTAGAAAAATTGATGTAACCCGTTTCGGTGGCCGCACGGTCTAACGCACTACTCTCGCAGTAGATTAGATTGTCGATGACGGGAAGATCGAGGTTCAAATCTTGGTCGGGTGTGCTTAGGGTGGTTTTCCCTAAAAGGTTTTCCACTTTCCCTCCATGCAAATGTGGGTACACTTCCTATAAATATAACCTCCCTAATCCCTAAAACTATTATCTTAATTAGTACATAAGCATATCACCTGAGCGGGGGGTAAGCTGCGGTGCTAAAAAAAGTACCTGTAACAGTCTTCATCAATGCATTTTGTTAAAATCATAATGTATCGGGGCGCTAAT
>CABFWB010000396.1:245088-263675 GCA_902151455.1 Timema bartmani | reverse complement strand
TTTTCCTTATTGAGATATATTATATATTCGCATCCAATGTCCTTTTCCTGTGTTTGTCCTTTATGTTTTACCTTTTACTTGTTCCTATCTTTGTGTCCTATCATTCTTTACAATTTTTCATTTTCTCCCATTTGTGTTATTTGGTATCCTCTTTTAAGAAGTTGCGTTGCGCGTTTCACACTCCTCCCTGATGAGTTCCGATAGAATGAAACCTGGGTCGGGGGATTTGGCGGTGACGATCTATTTTCTTTAAGAGGCAACCATTACCTCTTTGTCCATTGGCAGCGATGTAAAGTGTGAACTGTGTTCTTCTTTCCATTGTAAAAGCCATATTGTGTTCGTTCCTTTTATATGTTTCCATCCACCTTTCCTATACCTTCTTCCAAATATTTTTCATCTCTAGTATATTTCTAAACTGTCCCTTCTTACCATGTTTAAACTGTTACATTTTTCTGATAATAGATCTAACCAATGTTAGTTTTTGGATTCAAAATAAGGAATAGTGTTAAATTTTAGACCTGATTGGACATTCTTTTACAAGAACATTATGCATTGATTATATTATATTTTTACATCTTTTTTGATTAACTTATAGATATAATAAGATCTGGTCTAACGTGATAATATTCAAAATTCACTATTATTTAACACTATCTTTAGCAGTAAATGTCTAATATGTAGTGTGACAGCCTTCTGTCTCTGTATCGGCCACACAGGGAAAATATTCTCAGAAAGCAAGCAAGGGAGGTACACAAAGCACAATCTAGGATCCGTTATGATCCAAACATTTATTCCGTACAACCCCCTATGGAGGTAATCGCAGCACATGTGATATCTGATTTCAGATCCCAGTTGTTCATACACATAACAACAGTGAAATAAACTAATCATGCACCTTTACAGCTTATCATTAAAATCAATGATAGAACCTTAACTAAAAATATACCTCATAATGAAACGGTGTTGCAATAATGTCACCCGAACGTGATGGCATTATATTTCATTACTATGCGCTCGTAGTACACAACATTTTTATGTCGTTAGTTAATATGTTGTTTTTTTTTAGTAAAAAGTCATTAGTAAAATGTATTTTCTTTTCTTTTTTCAAATTTTTATTTTTCTAGCTGTGGAAAACAATTTCCGTGTTTTGCCACTCATGAAACTCTTCTATGAAATGCGTAATGCCTGTTCATCTTCCGAACGTTTCCCTAAGATCAGTTTGGCTGAAGCTGAACTGGAGAAGGATGTATTTGCTTACACCCCAAAAATCGGTTGTGAAGTGAGTATAGAATGGGTCTATTCCCGAATTTACCGCATTAAATAAAAATGCCTTCTAAGTGAAGAAAGCATAACATTGTACATAGATTCAATTTTTTTTAAAGCTTAGCACATGAAATTTTTCAGTTTTCAGTTCCACCCCATGGATAAGACCTAAACATAACTTAAGGTAGGTAATACAGCTCGAACCAGGCGGCTTATCATAGTACATTGTTCTGTATTCTACTTTAAACAGTGGAATTGAAACCAGTGAAATTGTTTTACTGTATTGAAATTTTTCAGTTCCACCCCATGGATAAGACCTAAACATAACTTAAGGTAGGTAATACAGCTCAAACCAGGCGGCTTATCATAGTACATTGTTCTGTATTCTACTTTAGAAAACAGTGGAATTGAAACCAGTGAAATTGTTTTACTGTATTTTAAAAAATATAACAAAATTGAAAAAAAAATTTTAGTGAAAAATTTCTTAACATCCCAATTTTGCTTTGTTAAGTAAATTAATCTAAAAACCGCATTTGGATATGTTCTGTTTTGAGCGTAACCTCTTATTTAATTTCTAGGTTAATAGGCTGTGTACTTAACTTTTAACTAGGGATTGTACTTTGAATCCTTAAGAATATTCGAGATCAGCATCACATCCTAGAAAAAAAAGTATTTTTTCCCATTTTTCAAGTGAAATTTGTTTTAGAGCTCTCGTACTTCTTTTTGGTAGCTCAGAATCTATTATAATTATAGAATGAACTTAATAACCAGGCCCCAGACCAGTAATTTAACACTTATGACTTAACCGAATGTATAGTTGGAAGAAAGTACAGGAAAGATTGATAGAAACGTATAAAAGGAACGAACATAATATGGGTTTTACAATGAATAGAACACAGTCACAATGTCACCAATGTAAAGTGTGAACTGTGTTCTTTTCATTGTAAAAGCTATATTATATTTGTTCCCTTTTATATGTTTTCTATCAACCTTTCCTGTACTTTCTTCCAAACATACATTACAAATTAACTCAAAAAGTGAAAAAGTTTTTCTTTTAGAAACTAACTGAATGTATGAATGTTATAATGAAAGAATTATAAGAAAGTTAAGGTGCGGCCAAAGGTAGCGTGAGTAATTTTATAGTTTTTATAGCATTAAATTTTTTTGGCCAAAATAAATCAAACGTTTCTCCAGTAGCAACATAGAGTTTAGTTTTCTGCACATGCTAATATCAACAGATCTTGAATAGTTGTCAAAGGTGTCCTGAAATTTTGTCAAAACTTTTTCTCTTTATTTAAAAAGAGTTGACAAAATTCCAGGACACCCTTGACAGATATTCAAGATCTATTGATATTAGCATGTACAGAAAACTACACTCTATGTTGCTACTGGAGAAACGTTTGATTTATTTTGGGCAAAAAGTTTATATTCTATAAAAACTGTAGAAATACTTTCACTCCCTTAAGCCGCACCTTAACATTTAGTTAATATTATATTTTCTATTATTTATTATATTTATATTTACTCTTATGTTCATAATTTTATCCAAGATTCAGATTCGAGATTTTTATTTTTTTAAACCATGTCTACTTTCAGTTCCATGAGAAGTACGACGCCAACATATATTGCAGCCTGTCTCTAGTAAGACGTTGGGGTTTTCTCATCGCAGATCATTGCTGCAAATTCCTCAATATTCCATTGAAAGATGGTTTCCATTGTCCCGTGAGGTCAGCCAAAACTCACAGTTTGGATTCTCGCCCAAGCAGTGTGGTGAGTACTTTAATTTGTCTTTGCGTTTTATAGGATTGTTTGTATTTTATATTAAATTATAGATTATATAAATAATATCGGTATATTTCTTTAGGAAAATCTTTTTTTTACTTTTTGTGCTATATTTTTATGTGTGGAAGAATGGTCTTTTTTTCCCCTTACGTTTCCTCTCTTAGGAAGTTGCGTCGCGAGTTTCACACTTCTTTCTCAATGAGTTCCGATGGAATGAATCCTAGTTCAGGGGATTGGGTGGTAACGATTTATTTTCTTTCAGGAAGCAGCCATTACCTCTTTGTCCAGTGGCATCAATGTAAAGTGTGAACTGTGTTCTTTTCTTTGTGATAGCCATATTGTGTGAGTCCCCCCTTTTTTTATTTCTGTCCCACTTTACTGTAGTTTCTTACATATATAACATAAATATGAATAGATTTTAAAGTAGTTGGCTACATTTTGAATTTTACAAAAATAAAATAATCTGATTTTGAAACAAAGGTCTCTCGATCTTGGTTTTTGTTACAGTACTGTTAGAACTGTTAGATGTTTCTGGTCTGAATAGTCGCCATGTGGTGTCTAGCCTTGATATTCGGTAGAGAATGTTGCGAAATAGGCTGTAACAGCCTTAAGAAGAGGGAAAACATAAGATAACAGCAGATCAGACAACACAATTTGACCAAAAAAATAAAGCGTTTCAGCCATTTGCGATAAAATTGGTAGTCTAACTACAAACCATACTTTTATAAACCAAGATATCTTAGACTAAGTCTAAGCCTCATTAACTTTCATGGAAAGTTTTAAAATTTTAACTAATCTTTATAGTCCCATGAAAATTTTTTAAAAGTAATTAATGATCAGGATATAATCCTCACTGCTGTTGGTAAATATATAATACCCAGAAGATGATAAGGATTAAAGAAACACCCTAATTGAAAGTGACACTGTGTCACCATGGCCCTCTTCTAAATAGGAGACAGGTGGTCTTTGTGACGAGAATCTGCTTTGGGTATACATACAGTGGATTCACCATGGCTCTCTACCTGAATCATGGTTGAAAAAAAGTGCCATTCACCAAGAAAAAATTGTAAAAAGGTTAAGCTGGGAATTTTTTTTTAATGTCTGGAAAACCTAAAAGGGCCAGGGAATTTTTATAATAAAAGTTTTGTATGCACCCTGATAGTATATATTAAAAATATAAGAGCGACCACTAGAGTGAAAGAGTAAAATGAGTTAAACTTTTGCCCACTGTCCATTTTGGGAACTAATGCCAAAATATATAATGCTGGCAGTAGTGACAAGATAATTGGTATATTTTTATTCCCTATGTTTACATTTGTCTTTGTTTTTTATTAATGAATATACTTTATTCCTCAGATGAGCAGCATATCATCAAATGAGAAAACAAGCAAGAATGATTTGAAGCCATTAGTGAACTCATTTAAATCTGTAAGTACAAACGTTGATAATCACCAAAACCATTGAGTGATACTTTAATCGAACTAGTATAGCATTTCATACAATGCTGTAACAACTCTGGAGTCGGCAAATCTTCGCAAGAGCTGCGCCATTTGGGATACTTAGCCCACCATTATTAACTAATTAAAATTACCTGAAATATTTATCTTTCTGTGGCCACTTTACCCTTCCTATTGTTCTCTTCTCCCGGGAAACAGCTCCTCTCGTAGGACTGGTCTTCACTTGAATTGACATCCAACCTCCCTGTCTGTGTGTATAGTTTACCAACTAGAATGCCAACAATGTACTGCACAATATGTTGGCTTCACCACTGAAACTCTCCGTAAACGAATGAATGGACACCGCCATAACACCAAAATCAAAGATCCAGAAAAACCAGTTTCAGCACACACCTCCAATCATAAGCTCAACTTTGAGGACTACTACACTGTCAAGGTGTTAAAATCATTCCACAAGACAAAATGTAATATGTCTCATTTAAGAAGATGGGAACTGGCACATCAATGGATCACAAAGTCTAGAAAACCACCCGACCTAAATATTCACCGATTTCAACCCAGTCCACCTACCATCCATAGAGTAATAGAGAAACATTCAGGGAATTTCAACTCCACCAGAGAAGTTTTCATCCTTACCAATCACGTTGGCATCACTGAAGACAACATCCTGTTTAGTCTAATTACTACTATTTCCTGAGGTAGATGCTATAATAGCATCGAAATATCGAAGTGTGTGTAAATATGTGTCAGTGTTTTTACTTTTACCTATGCTCTCCCATTGACCTAATATTCTATAATTTTATTTATAATAAAAAGGTAAAAATATGTGACCCTATTTATTTTGATTATTCATTAATTCAGAATAAACTTGTTTCTAGTGGCAAATACAAAACACACCTGCGTCACCAGTCAGACCACCGCCCCTTGAACTCCGCCAACCTAGACGGACAGGTGAGTTTATGTTTATATTTTATAGCATCCATTCGGGCTGTACACATACGCTGAGGAAGAGGTCTACACACATTTACTTGTAGAAAGAGAGAGTCTCCTGATTTTTGACATTGGAACTATCCACGCTCTAATGTATCACCAAATCCAAATTTGTCCACAACTTTAACCTTGAATATATTCCTATTCTCCTAGCCTTCCTACCAGCACACTTAATAACATTTTTATATTTTAATCATCTTGATTACCACAATAATATTTACCGTATTAACCTGAATCCAAGATGACCACGAATATAAGACGACCCCCAGATTTGCAGTGGTTCTGGATAGATTTTTTTTAAAGTGGTATTTATTTGATCATGAATGAAGAAAATAATAATAATGGTAGACTTATTTTGTAATGCTAACAAATTGATTTTATTTACAAAACAAAACACCTATTTTGACTTAAAATCTAATTAGGGTTGCAGAATTGCTAAGGAATCTCTATTTTTGTCACAAATATTGCTTTTGCGTAAGAAGGTTAACTTTGAAAAAGTTTCATAAAAACTAGAGATGTGTCGAATCCGAATCTCTAATCCAAATCTACATTTTATTTTCAAATATCGAATCCGAATCCCAGAAAATTGTTAGAAATCTTAATGATTTACAAATAGACCTACACTATACAATATAGGCCTAAGCTGTAAATTAAGATTTATTTCAATCGTGCTTTCAATTTTAATCAACCCCAACCACCCCTCGCAAAATACAGGTTAAAAGCCAGCCACATTAAACAATCTAGACTCATATTATTGTTTAAAAATCAAATCAATCAAAATTTGAGTCTCTTTTAGTTATTTTTAAAAGTGTTGTTAGAATGAGTTAAGTTTCTTAAAGAATGTGTGAAATAAACAGATTAGGCTTAGTTATCCTTTGATCAACTTTAATCATCATTGAAGGAGTATAATTTATTTTAATAAAAAAGCAAAAATAAAAATATAAACATATTTTTAATAAAGACTAAAACAACATGCTTAACAATTAAACATACATTGGAAATAGTGAACTCAATAATGCCTAAGCATGTTTTATTATTTTATTATATATCCATTATCTATCTTCGCATAGAAAACAAGAAATATATTCGATTCTTGTGATATATCAATTTCTGAGAATACATTCTATTTAAAATACGAACATATTTTCGACTCCAATATATTCATTCCCATTTTATTAGACAAGACTACGTTTGAATATTCTTACAATTACTTCAATACCATATTTAAAAAAAATATAAACTCTTAGTTAAAATCAATATAAAAACATTATAAATTAGCAAGGCGTTATTTGATTCTTAAAACTCGAAAGCGCTTACTAAGTGATCAGATTACCTGAATCGATCCTAAACAAACAATTGATATACAATACATAGGGTGGTAGGCATGAATAAACAGTTTTGGTGTCTGACTGTTGACATAGTTTCCACTAATTTTTTTTTATCAAAGACTTGCCGTATTAAAAAAATTAGTGGAAACTTTAAATATGTGTGTGTGTATATATATAAAATTATTATTTTTCCACTAATTTTTTTTTCATCAAAGACCTACATTTCGATAACTATTTTCCAGCTCAAGAAATGAGTGCAGCTCTTGTGGCCGGTACGACTGCCCCATCTCCATCACCACAGACTGAGAGAGAATTCCAAAGACTGCCAGATTCGGCAAGTAGCACAGGTAAATCATTTCTGAAATGTCTGTTTTAAAAAAAAGATGGGAAGGTTAATAAATTTTGAGATAAATAATTTTAAGGAAACATCATTTTATTTTACCGATATAAATTAAACATTGAAAAGTAGATAGAAGGGCAAGAAGTTGTTGCCTGTTTCTTGATTATTTTTATTTTTTTGCTTGGATGCTGTTGTTGCCTGTTTCTTGATTATTTTTATTTTTTTGCTTGGATGCTGTTGTTGCCTGTTGTCTTGACTCTTGATAAATGGATGGAATGTTGTATTTATATAATATTGAATTATTAAATTATCAGTTATATATTATTATTGTTCACAAAGAAATGACTGACTGGTGTGGGTGAATTTTGCAGGTACTGCATCTCGGATTGTTGCATGGGTAGGAACCTTTAGTCTGATGTGGTTTGTGTCTGGGTCAGGCAATTTATGGTGAGCCAGAATGTTGCAGAGATCAGGGAGATTGTTTGAGAGTAATTCTTGGAGCAGTGTTGAGAAGATTTTATGAGAGGTGATGAGGCTAGGATATTGTAGCCTCTCTTCAGGATAAATCTGAGTTTGTCTAATCTTTCATACTACTGGGTAGTGATAGGCTCTTGATTGTATTGGGCTTGGTTTATTCGACTGTTAACTCTGTGTTTAGGGTATCCTCGGGCTGTGAAAGCCTTGAATAGTTGTAGACATTCCTCCTCAGGACATATACGTCTGGCTCTGGTTAAAGGGTAGAGAGTGTTTTACATTAATAGGAAGGTTTCTTTGGGAATGGTGGTAATGTTGATGGTTGGTGGCTTTGGTGTGGACGTGTCCTTCATGAAGGTTTAGTTCCAGATCCAAAAATATGACATGGTTTTGTGAAATGTTCCAGGTGAATCTGAAGATACTATCATCATTTAACCTGACCAGGAACTGTAATAAATTAATTTTGGAATCTTTTTAAATCATGACAACATATTAACTTCCATGAATAATATATTGGAATTGATATTATTTTCGGAAGGAGGTATAGGAAAGGTGGATAAAAACACATAAAAGGGATGAACACAGTGGAATTAATAGAAATTTCCCACTTGATGATGTTTTTAAACATTTGACTTTTATTTTAGATATTAAATACTGAATTATTCAGAGGTAAGCTATTGTTATTTTTAAAGGAAAAGCTCTTTCACTCTTTGGGTATAATTGTTTACTTGTCTTGTCTTGTTGTGCCTCACTGTTCAGTCGGCCCTTGTCTCTTTCCTCCGCACTTGCACAGGCCGCGCCACCCACCCTCTCTACTGCCTGGACCGCTCCACAGTCCATGTTCTCTAATCCATCCGTGACGAGCTCACCTCTATACACAGCGCCAAAGAGAACTCCTGCCTCTATTGGCTCGCGTGATGGGCACTATCCCTCCAGTTTGCACGCACCAATGGGAAGCCCCTGTTTCTCTTATGTTACGAAAGAGCAATTTGTTTAGCCCTCTCTTTCTCTCCACCATCACCCTACCTCCTACCGCGACTCACGTTGCCGGGACCTCCTTCCGTTCCACCGCGACTAACGTTGCCGAAACACACTCGCCGACCTTTTTCCTACCCACGCGTGTCTGACCACGACGTCTCCGGCATCGTGACATCAACCAGTTACCCCAGAAGTCGAAGGATGGATAACAGTCTTACTATACATTTCTGAGCCATTAGGCGATAATTCATTTTATTTTCATTTAAAGAGTAATGAGCCACTGTGTTATGTGTAACTGATGCCTGTTTGACCCGAATTAACGGTGAGTATATTCCCACAGAGACTAAGCAGACTGTTTGGTTCTTTTTCAGCTTCATACTTTGATGCAATATCAGCGACTGGTCCACCTCTTCTTAGCAGTGAGCAGTTCCCATCTTTACTAGGACGAAACTCTGGTACGGCTCTTTCCTTTCTATAATATGGATGTCGAACTGGGCTGGAAACAGTTGATGATGATGATGATGATGATTATGATTATGAATCGGGGCCTAGTAGACATCTGTGAAGTAGGTTTTTCGAGTTTGAATAGAAGCAAATATTATTTGTGAATTATGAATAATTATTAAATCAAATTATATCCTGGTTAAATAAAAGAGTTCGCACTGTATATAAAAAAATAGATTTTGACACTAGTTTCTAAAAGTTAGCATATTTAAATGTAAGTTATTCAATATGTTCATGTAACAATAGGTCATGCATGGTCTTGTTAAAGTTAAACAGTAAAGAGGTGGTGGTGATTATAAAATATGTCAATATATATTTTCAGTCCTAAAAGATAACCCATTTGTTACATATTGTAGGGCATACAAAGGTTTTATAAAGGCTATTATTGGGAAAAAGTACAGCTTATTTTCCAGCCGATACGTTAATAATTTATAAGCGTTTACTTTACCTCCCAAGAATTGCTTTAAAGGTATATTTACATATTTTAAGCACGGTGTGGAATTTGCAATTGCCTAAAACCCTATTAATTTTTTTCTATTATGGTTTGATTTGAGGTTTCTAATTGAATAATATAAAATTTGAATCAATATCGAGCTTATTGAATCTTTGCAGATCGCTAGTGTTAAGTAAAATCTACCAGGATTATTACTTTTATAGTTGCCAAACTTTAAGGTTGTGTGAAGATTATTTAAAAACTCTTGACTTGGCTTTAAAAAAAAAATCACGTATCCTTAAGGATGTGAGGACCCATCCCTAGTGTAACACTTTGGACGTAGTACTTTTGGATTGTATCAAATATACATACTTGTTTAATATGAAATACTGGCTGTGTTCCCTACATTGGATAGACCTGCATTTCCCTCAAGAGGTGATATTAGGTGTAGTGGCAATATATAAATTCCTGAGCATTCAAGGGATTTTAGTCATAAAAACAAGCACAGTTTAATTTTTTTTTAAAGCATAAGACAATTAACAAACAATATTTGGACTTTGATTTGACTTTGAGAATACTTCATATATTTGATTCAGTTTCATTTTGAATTGAAAAGTGGACTTACCCCTATCAAACTGTATTATGGATTAAGAATCGTATTAATCCAGCTTTGCATATTAAAATTTAAAATGTATCATCATAAGGGTGTGGAAAGTCCACTTTTTTCAATTTCAAGCGAGCTCTAATTGAATATATGAGCTATTCTCAAAAGCTTAATCGAAGTTCGAATCATCATCATGATCAGCTTCCAGCCACTGTCTGGGTCTGTTTGGAACATAAGCCCCTCCACCGCCTCCTTTCCTCCCTTCACCTCAGCCCAGTCCTCTCCTCTCTCCTCCTTACTTCCTTCAGCCATCTGTCCTTTAGTCTTCCTCCCCCATCTCCATATTCATCATCCTCCCGGGCATCCTTTCTCTCTTTATTCTTCACTTAGAAAATGTTTTATCGCACAGTATTTTACAATATTTCAGACATATACATAAATACCTAATCACACTATTCTCTTATGAAGTAGGCAAGAAATTTTGCGTATGGTCCAAAAAACAAATCCGTACTTAATCCATCCTCACAAACCTTCCCCACAATTCCCTATCCTTGCATACTCCTTTTGCTTTAACAATATGCATGCACTATTATACTTAAAACTCTTTAATGTTTCTCTTTTTTCACACGTTTGTCTACAACATTTAGCCATGTCTTACATGGCCTACCCCTTCCTTTTGATCCACACACTCTACCTTCATATATTTTCGTCATCACTCGATCTACACTCAAAATTATATTACATAAGATTTGTTCATATGAATATCAATTTGCACGGCTCAAAGAGTGCTAATAATTTGATCATAGCTATGTATTTTAATTGTCAATTTTTTGCATTAGCGAAGCTGAATTTTTTTTTCTTTTTTCCAAGCGAGGAAGTTGAAGCTGAGGTAGTTCTTTTAGAGGCAAGTCGAAGTTTTGAATCTTTGTACACCCCCCACTGCATTATACATTAAGTGTTTTAATTAAATAAGTTTTTTATTTACAGTACCAATGCGGGGAGTGTTGAAGGAAGGTAATTCAATCGCAGCAGCTGGTAGAGGCGATTCTCGAAAAATACCCAAAACCCTTGGTAAGTTATATATTTACTATCATACAGATGCAATTTCCCTTTATGTTCTCTTAGAGGAAAATACGTTTTAACTTTTTTTTGGCTTGTTTTATTATAAACGGGAGAAGGTTAACTAAAGAGGGTTTGTTATGTTCTATAACATCTCTAAAAGGGTGTTTAACCTATGACTTGCTAGCTACTACCCTCAAACTAAACCCTGATTTTTATTTAGAGCCCACTTGAGAGCACTAACATTGATTGAAAGTCACTAAAATTTGGCATTTTAGTAATATATCTTATTTTATTAATTAATTATATAGTTAATTTAAAGATTATCAAAAGCTTTTAGTAGGGGTGTGTGAAATTTACATTTTTGATTAGGATCAAGATTACTAATTTGGGCAATAATGAGAACGGAAATATTTAAATACTACCTAATTGCTGGATAGTTTTGGGAATTTAACTTTTCCTTTTTCTTCTCCCGTGTTTTTATATTCCTTTTCATGTAAGAGAAGAAGACATTGAAATATTGAAGCTATATTTATCAGATTTTATTTAACTAAGTCAGAATTGGGTTTATATCTGAACACGAACATTAGTCATAAACTATAAAAAAATAAATTTACTGCATAATGATGTGAAATAATTGATAGTGAAGGAAGCAAATCTGAAAGGATAGTTAGGTTAGGCCTAAATAGAAAAACAAACTTCTCTCTTAATTTCTTCATAAACTATTACACTTCACACTTACACATTGTTTTGAAATTTCGGAAATATTCCTTTATCAGATGAAGAGAGACATCGAAAACACATTGCGTCTCTTCATATTATGTTAAAGGAGTATTTCCGAAATTTCTAAACAATGTATAAGTGTGAAGTGTAATAGTTTATGAAGAAATGAAGAGAGAAGTGTGTTTTTCTTCTATCTATGCCTAACTTTTCTTTCAGGTTGACTTTCTTCTCTATCAATTAGTTTACATTGTCTCACAGTGTTTCTACACTGTCTGGTTATACATTTTCTGTCATCAAGCGATATAATAGCACAAAGGACAAGTTTGTCTGCTACCCAGCTTAAAACAGGTGAGTCATCACCGCCTAACTTCTCCTTGCACAGTTCACAAGACTGGGGAAAATTATATCGCTCAAAATTCCATATCATTGGTTTAACTACTATACAATATGCATTGGCCCAGCCCTAATACAAAGATAATATAGATTATTATATAATTTCTTTCTAGATTATTAATAATTAATATGTATTACATTACATTACATTCAATTAATAACAATTCTATTGAAAAGAAAAAAAGCTGGTGTCTACTATGATGTTTTTTTTATTAACATTTTCTAACATTTTGTTGATTGCAGGCTATGGTCGTGGATTTGCCTTGAACGCTGAAAAAGATTGAAATACCTACATTTGTTTATTTGTTGACAAAATCCAAGTTATGCATATGTTTTGTTTTTCTATTTCATTATCAGAAACGACGATTAGTGACAATTTCATTAAACACAATATTATTGCCACTAATAATTGTCTCCAATTTGATTTGTCTTTATTTTGTTGCATTTATTCAAGTTCTTTTTGTCATAAAAGTAATCATAATTATGTGTTTTTAATTGTGAATTTAAAGGCCTTCAATTTTATGGTAAGTTTGTAGACCTTGCCATTTGGTGCCATTTTTCTTTTGTCGTAGAAGTACTTTCACGAGTAATAAAGTGGCAAGTTTCATTTGATGTAAATTGAGGGTTATGTAGCTGGAATTTTGGATAGCATGTTTACTATACTGCACATTTATTTCAATATATAAATTTAATTGGTCAGGCATCTAAAATATTTAATAAGCAAATAGTTTTAATTACATCTTTGAATAGCAAAATTACATCAAGGCATTTCTAAACTATACGGGTATCTTAAGACTGATTTTGTAACAAGAATTAAAGCTTGTGTATTTTTTGCATTAACTATATTTTTTAACTACCTGTGCCTAAATTTTGATCTAAACATTACTAATAAAACTACTCTACAAAAAATGCCTTCAAATTCAAAAAAAAAAATGTGAACAAAAACTGTCAACTCAACTCTCGTTTTTCAGCAATATAACTCAACATTACATCAGGACTCTAATTCCTTTCATTTTTAAGTTATAATTTCATTAGATTTCACCAAATTTTCTTTTGTTTGTTTAAAAAACTGAATTTGTATGATCACATGTTTTAACATCCTAGTTTTTACAAATGTCCAAAAGCCTAAGCTAGTTCTAGTAAGAAGAGGAAAAAGCTGTCAAAACTTAAAGGGATAAAAAATGTAACTACTAATTAAATAATTTACTTGACTTTATTTATTATCATTGTTGCAGATCAAATAGAGTATTAACTAATTTGTGACAGCTGAGTAGTTTTTGTTTTCTTTGTTAAAGTTTGATATCCTTATACATATTTGTTGCAACAATTATTTTTTAGAGAATCTCATTTTTTTCGTGTATATAATTGATAAGGTTTGATATAAAAGTATGTCTCCACTAGTTTCTGAAAAATACCACACAAACTTTCTTTGAGGTTTTATTATAATAATTATTTCAGTAGAGTGTTGATAACTCGGATGTCAAAAATCTGGATAGCCAAGAAAAAATATTATTCATAAAAATAACCAAACTGGTATCAATGTCAGAGACATGGCCGCCAAAAAACGCATCTCAACCCTTGTTAAAAAAAAATTTTTAGACTTTTTCGTTGTCATATATTTGCCTTAATATATTCCTTCATAATTTGTGATATTTGGTAACAAAAATATTGTTTATGTTGTTTGAATGAAGTGAAAATTTTTATACCTTAACACTGAGTTTTCATAAGTATCTTGTCTATTTTCTTATTTTTGGTATAGGTAACTATTTTCAAAAATCTGGACAAATCTATAATCTAGGCTGGGCCGATCCCCAATTATTCCGAATTACCGACACACTACTGTATCATCATGTAGGAGTATGCAATGCTTTGAAACTTCAACTGTGCATTAAAAAAAATCAGCTTCAACATTTAGGAAGTTTCACCAGTTAAAATATTGACAGCTAAAATATCAATCTATGGTCAATTAATCCCATTCTGAGCTGTTGTATATATTACAAATTAATATTCATATGGAAAAAAATCCAAAGTTATGATAGTAACTTGATTTATAAGAATAAAACAAATTATTACTAACAATAACTGTGTAGTAAAAAAAATTTCAATTAATTTTATTGCATAAAGAATAGCCATAATATATTTTTTTCAGTCATAAAACAAGGGGAAAAAAACTCAAACTTTGATTCTGCTTTGATAAATGTTCCTAGATTCGATTCGAGTTTGCTTTGAATTGAAAAAGTGGACTTTGTACACCCCTATATTATTATTACTATAAAATCTGTATTTCCTTCAAATAATCATTGCTAAACATTTATTTGATGGACTATAATAATATACTGTTATTACTGTCAAAGATCTGCACGTTACATGTCTGGGCACGACCTACCAGTAATAATTGAGTTTGTGGTTTCTACCTAATCTTAGATAAAACTGTTTATTAAAATCAGTTAAATTGTTTGTGTTAGTTTTGGGGGTAAAAAATTACTTATTTTATGTGATTATTTTGATTGTTTTAAAAAATATATAAACTACCTTAATGTGGTCTAACTGTGGTCTAATATAGGAGGTATAGCCAGCACACTTACCTTAGTGATACAGGAGTAGAAATTGTTCAGTTTAAATACACACACAAAAAACAACAATGCATTTTTAACGACAAGCCAGTCCTAATGTATTTTAATCAGAGATAAATTTTTAATCAAAATTCAACCTTTTTTTTTTAACCTGAAAATTGTATTGCTTTGTTTTTTCCATACAATAAACAATATTAAACATAGGTCTTAAAAAGATGGATGTGCACAAAATTTGTGGCACGGCTGGAATTACATCATTAGTATCAATTATTATATTGGGAATTACAGCTGAATTTTTCTAAGTTGAGACTAAAAATATAAACAAATAGACAGAATAGTTTTAAGGCAATACATATATGAATAGACACCAAAAATCAAATAATTTTTTTAAAAATTTAATAAACTAATTATAATTTACTTTAGAAATAAAAGGCCCTTCTATGTGATCTTGAGCTCAGAGTTCCTGGTTACAGATACAAGGGTCCTAGGTTCGAACCCAGGCGCTTTGAAAATGTATCTATAAAGCACAGGGTCTGGACCGGGGTCAAACTCTGCCACATGAGGACAAATGAGGAGCTACTTGAATAAATAAGTAGCGATTCTGATTTAGAAAACTGAGATTAACGACCAGAGGGCTCATTATGCTGACCACATGATACCCTCTATCCACTAATGTTAGCACTATGGTTGCCGGCGGCTGCTTGGTCGGTATAGCTCATTTGTGGACTCACACCGTGGAGTTGTTTTTTAAAATAAAAGGGTCGCAAGATTATTTGCCCACAATTAAAGAATCAAAAATTAAAAACATTTAACTACTTTTAATAGTGACATGTGACCCGCCTCGGTGGCGTAGTTGGCTAACACGCCAGTCGTGTTGAGTCAGACCACCGAGGACGGGGAGATCGAGGTTCGTATCTCGGTCGGGTGAACTGGGAGTGGTTTTTTCTAAACGGTTTTCCACTCTCCCTCCAGGCAAATGCGGGTTCACTTCCTCTAAATTCAACCATCCCAATTCCTAATCCATTAGTGTAATTAGTACTTAAGCGTATAACCCGAACGGGTAGTAAGACGCGGTTGCTAAAAAAAAAATAAAAAAAAATAGTGGCATGTGTATAATTTAAAATATTTTATTTAAATAAAGAGCCATAAAATCAAATTTCAAGGAATATTTTTTTTTTAATTATCACATTTTTATAAAACACAAATTATGAAACACTAACATATTGACCAAACATTCAAAAGAACCCCGAATTAAATATATAATCATGTTTAACTTGTGAGTAATTAATTAAATTAGTTTTGTTATTTCAAAGTTTCTAAGATAGCCCAGACCCATCTATGGCGAGTTATAGCATCCACAATGTTCTATACCTTCTAGTATGGGCTAGACAAAGTGGTTGTTACTTTAACTGATCTGTCTTCACTAATGG
This sequence comes from Timema bartmani, assembly GCA_902151455.1. NCBI lineage: Eukaryota > Metazoa > Arthropoda > Insecta > Phasmatodea > Timematidae > Timema > Timema bartmani. Next base: position 247,344 of record CABFWB010000396.1, on the reverse strand, counting down.
CTCGACAAATATGAAAATGGCAGAGGTATGAACGATACTAGTAATGATATTCAATATACAGCCAGTCCTTGTGATGAATGGAGTGAAGGTATCGCTTGGTAGACTGATGTGCGATAGTACCTTCTGGCCCGGTGAGGAAACTACCCTCAGTTCCTTAGTACGCCTCTTCAGACTTTAGAGCTGACGGTGAAATTGTTGAGAATACAACTTACCTTTGGATTAAGTACTACTCATACATATATGTAAGGTATTGTAAATTTTAATAATACCTGTGACTGCTCCTTACTATTAAAATATTTTCTCTAGTATCTGATGGATTCGTAATGACCATTTTTGATCTAGAAGAGCTGATTTGTAAATACATTCATCCCAACATTCTGTGCATATAAATTGTTGGTCTTGCAGTTCTATAAATTAGTGTAACCAAGAGCACAAATATATCCACAATTGACCCTCTTTTTTTAAAAAAAAGAGTTGTCCATAGGGCTACTTTCCCTTAGCCTTGAGGCATTTTGACCAGATTCATTTTCCTTTGCAAAAATTGCATTTCCAGTCTTAATTGAAAAGAGATTAGTTTTTAATATCCTCTCCATTGTTTTCAAAGCAAACAAGTTCTTTAAATAGCACCCCTGTTCCCTTTGAAATTACCATATCAGAATTCTGTTTTTTAATAAAAACCTTTTGTTCGTGAGACTCTCTTGCCAGAAGACAATATTGAAGTAATAGAGACAGCAAGCTACTTGGTAATCACCCAAAGTCCGCATACTGCCACCAATGCATAGGTTATTCACTTTATTAAAAAAAACAAATGCCGATCCTGTCATTTTAAAAGAAACAAGGACGCTAGTTAAGTTATGTGTGCTGGTTATCCCTCCTAATTTAAACAATGATTTAACCTAGTTCTATATTTCTAATAGCCTGACCATTTAATATAATTATGACTTCTTCATTACTGTAAAGAAAAACATGAAAACCTTTTCTTTTAATGGTATGTTAATCATATTACTTTTAATGGGATGTTAATCATATTACTTTTAAATGGTATGTTAATCATATTTCTTTTAATGGGATGTTAATCCTATTACTTTTAAATGGTATGTTAATCCTATTACATATAAGTAATAAATACTAAGCTTGATTTATAACTTGTTATATTTAAAATGGGATTTATTCATAAATTTTACTAAAATGTATTTTGACAAGTTGTTAAAATGTATTTTTCTATCCAATAATTGTTCACCTGTGTTTTCTTTATCTAATGATTAAGGGCCGATCTTATGACTACCCGATAAATATTGCTATCGGGAGGTTAAAGTAAGCGACCAGATAAAGTTTATCACCTACTTTAATATTTTACACTTATTATGAACTGAATTTATCTCTCAGCTATCTGAAGGGTAAATATATTTTTATGCAGAAAATTCAAGGTTGGTACTGTTTTTACTGGTGTGCGCATGTGTATAAGCCCTACTGCTACCGCTACTACCTGGCGAGTGGCTAAAACGCTCAAAATGTGTTAAATAATGGCGGTTAAACAAGTGCGAGTAAATAGATGACATCACGTGGGCGCAGAAGCTAAGATGTCTTGCAAGTACTAATTTTGGTGTCTGCCAAAATGTGGTCAATAGTTGGGTACAACGTTTACAAAATTTCATTTATTGTACTCACATTTTGATAATTTGTTCTTATATAATTAACTATAACTCTACAAATAGCTTGTCAGTTTATATAAAAGCGTGAATTAAATGTTCTAACTTTATATAGTTAGAGCCTGGGCCTGTGCCTACTAAACACGTGAACCAAGATTTTAACCTAAAAACAGATTCTGTTAGACGAAACCTTATTAAAAACAACGCGTCACTATAGCAACAACCATTTTAACTTTCAGATAAAATTTACCAAGTACTTAAACCTCCCGATAAAAATGTGATGGATAAATACATTTTATCTGGCAGTCATATGACACAATTTTAATTTATCGACCAGATATAAATATTTATCCAGGAGTCATAAGACCGGCCCTAAGTCTTGAAATGAAGTTTTTGAGTAATATGCTAGATATCACAAGAAGAAACAGGATTAGGAATAAAATTCTGGTCATGATGGAGGGAGTACATGAGATAGAGGAAGCAAGGGTGCGATGGTATGAACATGTAATGAGGATGTTGGAGTACATGAGATAGTAGAGGAAGCAAGACTGAGATGGTATGGGCATGTAATGAGGATGTTGGAGTACATGAGATAGTAGAGGAAGCA